>CAEGAE010032913.1:0-77031 GCA_903067095.1 Girardinus metallicus | reverse complement strand
CCATCCATCCATCCATCCATCCATCCATCCATCCATCCATCCATCCATCCATCCATCCATCCATCCATCCATCCATCTTCCTTTCTTGATCTAATTTGATGATTTTTGATGATGATGAGATTTTGTTTTCATCATGTACGGTACATTCATTTGCCTTGTGGCTGAAATATGCTACACAAATAAACTTGCCTTCGTGTCCTGCATGTTACTTGTGGCAGAAGATTACTTCTGTATATTACAAAGTTCAAGTTCAACTTAGTCTGACAAGCATGATTTTCTCCAAATCACTGTAGTGTCATCTGTATAAATTAAACATGATTTTAAAGAAATTTCACAATTTAACACATTTCAGCACATCATCATTCCTCTATTAAGTGGCTACAAATGTTTGTTGAAGAACTGGACAAAGAGAAATAGTCCATGTAATGAGATGCACAGTTCCACCAGGTGTTTACTAATTGCTGTTGGCTAGTCAGAAGGAGTTGAGTGGGTGAGTCGTGGGGAAGGGGTGAACTGCACTGCAATGCAGAAGCTCGATTTGGAAACTGCTGCTCAGAAGAGGAGCTGCGCATGGAAGGTGGACCTTCGTCTCCTAGAAGGTTTTACAAACCCAAATGGTTGCCACAGGAGATTCAAAGATTTCTCCAACATGCATGAAAGAATCAGAGCAACACTCCAGGTATGTTTTTGATGAGAAAACAACATTAAACATGAAGTAAAATTTAAAAAAGTTGATTTTACATAACACATGGTGACAGGTGACACAAGAAAATGTAATTAAACTATGTGTAACTTACAGAACTTTGTGCAGATGCAATGCTTTTCAAACTTACCCCACACTGAGAAACTACTGTTTACATTCCAATGAGCCTGTTTTTTTCAATACGCCAGTTATTTAATCATAAATGCGCAATATCCTGACACCACGGATTCCTGTGGTAGCTGCATTAATCAGGGTAGAACCGATACGAATAAAATGTAATCTTTACCGGGAAAGACTGCACCCTTTTTTCTTTCCATCAATCCAAGAAGGGAGAAAACATGATTGGAATGAGAAGAGAGGGTAAGAGGCTGACAGGTGACTCAGCGCTGTGGAGTGTGTGTGTGAAGCTGGCAGCACCTCACTCAACACAAGGTGAGCTTTATCACAACCCCTGTCTCCAGACAAAACACACAGGACCAAACAAGGACAACAGTGTTCCAACACTGACCCTGTGCACCCAAACAGCACACCTCTGACTCCTTTATGGCACCGTGCCACTAAAAACAAGCTGCGATTTACATTCCTACCAAGAAAGGGTCACATTTTCTCACTTATCTGTGTTATTGTGGCTAAATAAACTTTACATTGCTTGGCACCAAATAATGACAGAAAGGCATTTGCCCTGAATGTGAGTTTCCTTCTTTTTTTTTTTTTTTTACTGACCACATGAGATGTTAAACTAGTGTATAGAGAGTGGTGTGATTAAGAGCACCAGCTGTAAACCCACTGCCTGACACTGATGCAAACCAGGCTGAGTATTGATTGACCACATCAATGAGAGGGAAAGGGAAAAAAAGTAATCCGTTTTTCCACATGGCGAGAAGCTGAGATCTGCCCCACGTTTCAAGTCTGCCTGTTTCTTTTCAGCATAAGGTTTTCTAGTGACTGAATCCATCCAAGACTTAGTGGAGATTTTCGAACTGGAGCCAAGCCGTAGCAAAACTTTACCCAGCCATGACAAACCTTCATTTTTCCTCCAGCTAGATGACCAGTTCTGTGCTGAGCAATGACTACAATCAAAACTTAAAAAACAAGTCAGGAAGGCTCACTTTGGTATTTCTGCAGGCGAAAAAATATACTAAAACTCATTTTCTAGCATCCAGGGAGTAGCTACCATCCATTTTTATTGCTATTAGTAAAACCTTATTCTAGGGAAATAACTTGTTTATGTGAATTCCATGCACATAGTAGAATATATAGTCTTTTCAGGTGTAACAGCAAACTCGGGTTCTGATTAACAATTAGTAATCATAACAATATATTGTAAAAGATTATAATTTAAAAATTCTATGCAGTGATTGGAGTAGAAAGATCATACTTGTGATTCTCTCGTAATAAAGAGCAAAGTAGCTGTTTTATATGAACTCTGATCTTAACTTCTATTCAATATGCAACTTATAAAAGGCTTTATTACCAGGATAATAACTTTGTCTCACTTCATAACATCTAAAAAAAGAGTTTTATTATTCAACAAAACACCAAAGTACAACAGCTGATACCAGAGAACAATGAATGAACTCCTTAATTGTGAAAGCAAGTTTCCATTCTGAAGGGAGATTGCTAATTCATTGTTAGTTTGATATTTATTAATTGACGTAGCTTTCAAATACTGAGTCTTCTTGACACGTTGTAAAGTCATTTTTGAGCACATTGCTTATGCAACCAAGTGATGGCCTGCACCCTGAAAGAAATGGGTTGCTTTTGAAGCACTAGTCTGCTTCCCCTTTAATCTCAATAAAGTCAGGAAATGTCAAAATATCTACTTTATTAAATTCTGGAGAGCTACAATGTGAAAATAATTTTCATCTTTTTCTGTCCTGAATATTACCAGTAATTACTTAACAGCTTAAATGCAAAACCAAAAGCTGTCTGGACGTCTATATGAACAAGTTCTTCCATACCTAAAGCGATAGAGAATGTCTCAAAAGAAACACTTGAAACTGGTTTCTTTGTTAAATAAGAAAACAAAAATAGGTGTTATCCTCCTTGTATAAGTGCTTACAAAGACAACAGACCATAATTAGATGGCGTCTCGAGAAAATTCCTAATTTATGGCCTTTTTACATGTAGAATTGGGTCAATTTCAAATAGGCAATTAACCAGTGCTTAAGGATGACTAATGAAGAGTCATTATGTCTCTGATGTGCAAATTAATAGCTTTTAATTATGTTTAATTTGTATTCCCTAAAATAAAGTGTTATCCTACGGATTTATAAAAAATTAATAAAAAATATTTTAATCAAAAGCTTGACATACAGTCATCAAGCTAAAATGCTAAATTAATTTGGACCTTTTAATGACATGTGTAATGATGCAAACCTTATATATGAAACTTCAATGCTTGAAAATAGCTAACAAGTTTTAGTTATTTATAATGGATTTTCTCTAAACTAAATATGACAAGAAATAAAACAGTGAATAAAAAAAAATCTATAAAATCTATGTCAGGAGGCTTCTGACTTAAAAAAATAAGACTATGATAAATCCTTTAAAAAATGTTAGTATTTTTATATACAATAATTCACCTAGAAAATAAATGTTTTTGGAGGGAAAAATAAATAAAGTGAAATAAAAAGGTGCAATGACATCTTCGCATGTTGTACACACCTTTAAACTACGTAATACTTTATCAATCCACCTTTGATTCAATTTCAGCCTTCAGTCTTTGACTGATGGTTATAAGCTTCCCACATCTTAAACTGGAAATATACCCCCCCCCCGTCTTGCAAAATTTCTCAAAATCTAACAGACTACAAGGAGCCTTCTACTTCAGATTACTACAGATTATCTGACAGATTTGGTCTGAGTTTTGGTTTTCCAAAACGTCAGTTATGTTCCAGTCAAATCTTCAACTTTCATAAATAAAAACACAAAACCAAACAGAAATCTGTTGTATAAGTTTGAATTGTGTTTTTATTTTTCTCTCTAATCCAGAGTGGGTCAACTTTATACCTTGATGGCTCAAATATATAAACATACCCCTGTTTGTTTTTGAGTAATCATCCTTTTGTTCCTCAGTTCCATGACTTTTCTGATTACTAACCAGCTTTTGCCTTCAATCTGGCTGGATATTTGATCAGTGTTCTTTTCATATGGAAAGGGGAAAATGAAGATGCGATTTCATTTTTAGCATCACCGTGAAACCAAGCAAACTTCCAAATCAACAAAATGTTTCAACAAAAGAAAACCAGCGGTTATCCACAGTGAAACACATTTTGGAGTTAGAAAACGAAACGAGAAATGAAAAGAAACACGCCACAAACCTTGACATGTCCTCTCGTTGGTTAGCAACTTGTAGCCTTTCTTGCAGCTGCACTCGAAGCTGCCCACGGTGTTTCGGCACACGTGGTCACACCCCCCATTGTTCAGGCGGCACTCGTCAATGTCTGCAAATAGAAAACCCAAATGAGTAGCAGGTACTTCAAATCACTCATAACAACTGAAAGGGTGAGATAAACCTGCAGAGGAAGCGGTAAATTAAACACTACACTACTGTTCTGTTTTAGCAGAAAGTAATCTACTTTTTGTTTTTGTTTTGCAATGTTCATTAGTGGGCTGTGTTGTGTGGCTTTTAAACGGACAGCAGCTCCATGGCATTGTCAAGGGTGTGTCAGATACGGTACTACAGAGATAATGACTTGATGTGTCATCTGTTCATCCTGGCTTTTCACTGTTATCTACTTTGGAAAGTTTTAAAGAGATGAATTCTGAATCTTCGTCACAAAGATAGTGTGTTTTTCTCAATGAATCCTTCATCATCTGGTTAGAATAAATTCATAAGAAGTGGCATTAGTGAATCAATCTGCTTGCTCCGTTCATCTCTATCCCCTTTAGAAGTGCCTCGCCTTAAGCAAGCGCCTGTCTTCTTGTGCCAATGCCACCTGGGTTTGTTTTCCTCTCGTTTCCCCCCAAACCAAACTAATACGAGTCATTGTGGTTTTATCAGTGTTCATCTAACCTTACAAGTCAAACAAAGCAGGCAGACGTCTAAGTTTGCTCTTCTGGGAACAATCATGTCTTTGTTTTATGAGTTACCTTAGATTTTTCTGAAGAAAGTTTGCTGATGGCTTATTGGACATAGGATCATATTTGCAGTTAATAGCTTGATTAAACTAAATAAGAGAACATAAATAATCTGAATCATAAAAAAAAAACATTACCAATAGTTTGACAACTGAAAAAATGTTAAGAGTTTCAGAAGCAAGAGGATTCTATTTTTTTCTTCAACACAGCTAGTTTCATATAAGCAAAGATTATACTTATTGTTAATCATAAAATGTTTTTTATGTAGGCCTAATTTTTATTGGATGTTTCTGTTTAAATAAAGTTTTAAGTTTTGAGACTTAGCATTAACTTGGTGGGGATTTTTTAACAAGGAAAAAAAAAGAGAACGATGAATTCAGAGTCCCTGTTTTTTTATATACCAGAACCGTCGTGACAGAGCAGGACAAGAGGACCTGCGTGTCAAGCAGCTGTATTTCCCTGAACCAGATTGTATTTCTGCACCAGATTTCAATCACCTATGTCCCTCTTCCGAATAGGAGAATAATCCACTTTTGCTCTGTTTTGTATGTGGGTGGTTTCTCACTCCAGGACCGAACTGGGCATGGAAAAAAAAAAAGTCCCCGGAGGTAACTTAGCACATTTGTGGTGGAGAGAAAAAACAAAACAAAACTTTTTGCAATAAAATTTAAGTTTAAAATTAAGAATAAAAAAGTTTGCTGTACACAAAAAGATTTTTGAAATGAACTCTCGAGAGGTTGATTGAGACTCAAGTCTGACTCAGCCTGGCCTTATTGCAGATTGTTTGCTGGTTTCCTGCTATCGTTTCGCTTTTCTCAGCAATGTAGTCATAGAGTTTGAGTTGAATACGATCGAAGATATCATGCAGAGTAGACCTATGCAAAGCATCTAAAAGGTTACATCTGGTGAGTATGGATGCTGGTATCTTAAAAAAATGTTCCTAAAAAAAAAAAAAAAAAATCTTCTCAGTAGCAGAAAGTAATGCAAGATTGCAGTAAAAATATTTACAACCATAACTGCAAGCAGAAAACCTCTTGATGTGCATTTATTAATATAAAACTCCAGAAGGAGAGATGAGGACTATTCTGCGTGGCATACAGGAAATTAATTTCATGACAGCAGGACAGGTGCAGTGTGAACGCCGCCCTGATGTGCGGTTGATGAGCGATTTACCTTTGCAGGTCTTGCGGTCTGGCTGGAGAGTGAAACCAACAGGGCAGCTGCAGCGAACTCCTGTCACCGAATCGTGACATGTGCTGTCGCAGCCGCCGTTGTTCACGGCACAGGTCTCTACAAGGAACCAAGCAGTCAGATGAAAATACAAAGTAATTTGTTGTCCTGACCTACTTATTCAAACAGCATGCTTGTGTATTACAGCGAAAATTAGGAGCCACGCTATCATCTACAGTGTTAATATTGTAAACAGAAGGGGATGATAAGAACAGCAAACTAATTAGATGTTTTGAAGCAGAGAGAGAGAAAAGACAAAGAAATACTAGGAGCAGACTCGAATATAGCAGATGAAGAAGAATATTAGAAAAGAAATTTAAGGAGGTGAAGGGAAAAAGTAGTAACTGGAAAATGTAGTTAGCAAACAGAGTTAAATAGATAGCTGCTTATGATAGGACTAAATATGTTTATTTGTATGTACATATGTCTCTTTTGTCTGAATAAATGATAAGGATATGAGGACCAACTACTCATTGCCCAACCAATTTTTACAGTGAACATAAAAGGTGAATCCACTCTGGTACAAGCTTAAATCAATAGTAGTAAAAGCTAGAAATTAAGCACTGGTATAATACAGACCATGTGATTGGATTTGTGCCCTGATCATAAGTTCAGCATCCACGACCAAGCAAGAAGAAGTTTTATAGGTTGCACAACATTGCACGTCATAGAGTAAGTAGACCATGCAGCCCCCAAAAAACAAGGTGATCATAAAAAGAGATTTGCTTCTGGTTTTATTTGGAGCAGACCTCTAGTAAGTTGGAGAAATTAAGCACTCTACAAATCCTCTACAAAGCTACAAAAGCTAGAACATATTACTCATCATTAGAAGAGTACCAGATGAATCATAGGGTTTTATTGCAGCAGACAGACTAATGCACAATTAAATCAGATATTCAAACAAACATGGTAACTAGGTCTCCAGTAAGTGAGGCAGCATAATAGATTCTGATCTAGACTATTTTGACTATTTTCCTTATAACTCTGATCCAGTGATTTCTGACCTATTTTGAATCCACTGACCTATTGCTTTTCTTCCCCAAAGACCGTTACTACTTGTGAAATGCTTCAGCGTTCAGCCGTTTATCACTGAAACGTAGCCATCAACAGAGCTACTCTAGTAATAATCTCTGTGAATTTTTTGTTTTTTAGATAAAAAGTACTTGTATTCTGGCGCTCCTGTGTTCTTTGCTTCATTTTTCTTTTATTCCTGAGCTGTCCACAGCCGATTTACACCGACATTGGCTTGGTTCTGACGAAAGTCTTAAGAGAAAGTTATTTTCTTTTCTCTGCCACCAAGTGTTAGGGATCCCTGCAAAGTCAATGACTTGATTCAATCAAGCTTACTTCTTACCAATTGGCAATGCATAGCCAAATATATTAAGATTAGTTGCATTATAATTAAAAATGAATGGGACTGTAGATAACTAGATCAAGAATCTGATTATGTAATTGGATAGTATTAGAATGAACTGAATTTGGACCAAACTGGATTCTGTACAACTGGTGTGAACTGGACTTGTTTGTAGCGTAAACTGTCTCCAGGTTGCATCTTCAAACTGAATTATTTGTGTTTGACAAATTGAAAATATTTTGGACTTGATACAGAAATGGAGAAAAGTATTACATGGGCTAAACTATTTCTGATTCTATCAAAATGTAATAGTCTGATTCCCTCTTCTTAAAAATAGTGTAAAAAACTACATCACACATGATAATTTGCTTACATTCATTAACGTCGAGGCTTTTTATGATATTTCTGCTTTGCTATGAGAAAGGAATGTTTCTCTTTGAGTCGTTTGTTAGTATTGTTGCCACGGCAACCTGTGTTGATGAATCTGGGAGGAGTAGCTTCTGAAGGAGCTGCTCTGTGTGGACCAGGATGGGTGTGTTTGTTTGGTTGATGAGTTCAAAAATCAACAGTTTTCCCCCGGAATGAGTTGCTCCACCCTGGAGTGATGTCTTTTTTGATAGAGGTTTTCATTTATCCGTCTGCCACGGAGACACATTTCTCATTTAAACTTCGCAAGTGTTTTCATCAAGATAAACAATCAAGACACAGATTTGCTCTGACTGTTCTTTGCAGGGGGAAGAAATCTCATGATGGCGTTTGATATCCCAGTCTTTCGACAGACTTTAGAGCATAGTGCTGTGGATTCAATAATTGCAGAGACTAGACAATAAGACACTGTTGGGACACGCTTTCAAAATGCTCAGTCAGACAGCTGTCTCATCAAATTGTAATGATCATGTGTTATAAGAGTGAAGAAACATTTCTAACATTATGATTCTGTAAAGGCAGGAGACAGACAAACGGTCTGGCGTTTGTTTGTGTATTCTGGAAGCACACCAGCCACATCGGCGCATCTACAGGGCTGGGACGCGCAATTACAGTAAGAGAAGGCTGACTTTTGCAAATATTCTCCAATAAAGTGTTTGGTCTAAAGCTGATCCGCAATAATATATGAGACGCTGCTAAGACAGTGATCATAATCTCACAGAAACCACATGATTTCTAGCTACAGTAACTCTTGACTTGCATCAGAGATGATGACAAGTGTCTTGTCATCAGTTATTTGTGACAACCGCAGGCAAAATACATAACAGGGTGAGCACACAAAATCCTCAAGAAGGCTAAAATCAGAATCTTGCTTGGGATGGATGGCCTCGGTGCAGAACATGTTCTTTTCAGAAATTCCCTGGAGGTTTTTTCCCCCCTAACTCAAGCCTGCAACTACAATAAGTTTAGTCAGTTTGGACTTGTAAAATAACAGTCTAATGTATTCATCCCACTTGAAGCTTTTCACGTTTTGTCATATTACTACTACAAGACATACATCTAATAAATGAGGATTTACACAGTAGATCAACACACCATTACACCAGTCAATAATTTCCTATGATTGCTGACCAATTTTTTCCACTGGTGATTTATTCATGTCTACCAGAATGGAAGGTCTCCTTTTCATCACCCTAATCTCAATCTCATTCACAGATTGTCTAACAGATTAGGAACTCTTGGACAAAATGGGAACAGCCTGGGAATAGTCTCCCAACTGTTACATTTTTAAGTTAATTAATATGCTCTATACAGTATTGGCCCGTCTGTTGACGTGGATGGCTTCATCAAAGTGGGTTTGTAATCGTGCCACACTTTTTCCATTTTCAGAGGACTAAATGAACAGTTCTGGGTTGGATGCCCAGAGGCGACCTGTCTGCTGTTTTCCTCGGCTCTCGTGATGCAATTTGTTACATAATGTTTTCGAACAAATCTCCAGGACCTTTGGCAAACAGCTGGATTTCTACTGAGATTAAACTAGACATTGGTGCACTCTTTTAATTAGTTAGGTGACTTGTGAAGGTTACATTAAATTTTACTGAGTGACAGAGTAAGAAAAAAAAAAAAAAAAAAAAAAAAGGCTAACTACAAACGTATGTAAAAAAAACAAAAAAAAAAAAACTTTTTGCTTCCACGTTACAGTCATGTCTAAAATCCCAATAAAATACATTCAACATTCCAATTTCCGGCTGTAATGAGGAAAAATGTGGAAAAGTTAAAGGGGTATGAATACTTTTTTGTGGTTATGTAACTACTGCCTTGATTTGAACCCCCTTGAAAACACAGACACACCATACAAAACAAACCATGGAAGAATGGGTTACAAATAGTTCTGGGGCTTTTGGAACACAGACAATCAGAAGTCGAGTCTGTTTGAGCAACACACAAAACATGTGTCCCTACGTTTCTCTTCTGAGAAAAGGCACAGAAAGTAGGACACCAAATACTGAAATAGGTCAGATTGTTGTACTGTAGGATGTGTGGAAGTAAGCGTTCGTGTACATACAGTTGCAACAAATGGTACCTTAATCCCCTCATGTACTCTCTGTTCTTCCTCTGAATGGGCTGCTCCTCTGAGAGCAAACCTACTCTCCAAGTTTCTTGCATAGTATCATTAAATCGTAAATCTCTTTGATATATCAGGGTTTGATACGTCTTCACAGATTCATGACTTAATGTTTCTGCTGTCTTTGCTATTTCAATGAAAACGCATCCCATCCTGAAAATTGGGTTGAACTACTCAGCTGATATAATCATGTTTCAGTGCTCTCAGTGAAGGAAATCACTTTTGGCCACACAGCGAAAGATGAAACTCCTCAAATGGATTATGTTCCGGAGTTTTGGACATGATATTACATGCGTATAAAAAGAGGAGGCTCACTCAGTTCTGTGATTTATCTTTTGCATAAAGTAAATCTAAACCATGGACACATTATTGGCTTTCTCACTGCAGCTAATAGGCCATGATGATGGAGTTTAGGAACACCATGGCGGAGTGTTTGAAATGCTGCAAGCCTAATTTCACTCACATCAGTCATATCAAAACACAAGTAAAGCAGAAGTCTTTGGTCTGACTCGTAAAAACAGCACAGTTAATCTGATTGTTTTGGACTTCTGGTAATCTAATTCGCTTTATATGCTAATGCACCCACAAACAGCATATCCATTAGTGCAACAACCTTTGATTTAAGGAACTGAAGGTAAAAGTTCAATGCTGCTGTCTTGGTAAAAGAAAGTTTACCTTCTGTCAGGGTGACGAGCTGCAGGTTCCACCATGGCAGTATTTATTAAACAAAAAACCAAGTGGAAAAATCAAAAAGCTGATGAAAAAACAAGTAAAGTCCAAATACCTTCCGATCATTACAAAACACTAAAAACCTTCAAATTAAAGTGTTAGTATTTTTGCTTTTATTAGAGTGTATGTTAAAGCTGAGCTCTTGCATTTCACATATAAAAATCAGATCTAAATATAAATCCGGATCGTATTATCTAGACAAATGATTACCAAAATGATTATAATCATAACTAGCAAAGCACACTGGAACAAATTATTCAAAAAAATATATTTAATCAACAGTCCAATGGTTGCAAACGGAAGGTAATGCCATTTTTATTTTCCCAAAGCATAAGCAGAATGATGTATAATTTGTCCTGAACTTTCTTATAAATAACACAACATTTTTGATATGTGCTTATTGTAGTTTTGAACTGTTGTATAATATTTATTAAAATGCAAAAATAAAAGCAAAAGTCATGCAAAAATTTTAAATTTCATGGTTTCAAATTAATTGGCTGTGAAAACCACAGCCTGATAAATGCATAATCCATTTTAGTCGTAAATGTACAAAACTGACCATTTTGGTACATGGTCAGTTTTGAATGTTTGTGCAAATGTGGCATATGAAGCCATGTTCCTTCTTTTGTTAAACAGTAAAAAATAGAAAACAAACAGAAAGCAAGTACGAACAGAAAATTAAAACGGATCAAAAGAATGAAACGCCAGCTTATAATCACAGATATAAATCCAGAAGGATTTGTGGCATTATTAAAATACACAGTGCTGTGAAAAAGGATTTGCCCCTTAATTGCCAATCCGAAACTTTCCACTTGCTAATGCGCTTTGAAGCTTTGTCCTGTTGCATAACACAAGTTTCTTGACCTTTATGTCACAAACTGCTACCCAGACATTATCTTTCAGGATTTTCTGGAAGAGAGACGTAATCACTGTTCCATCAGTTATGGCAGCCATCCAAGCCCTGATGCAGCAAAGCTGTCCTGGACCATCACATCATCAACATCACTTTTGTGCTTCCACTGAAATGATGAAGACAACCTTGTCACTGTATGCAACGAGACGCACAGTTTCTGAAATAAGTTCCACTTTTGTCTCTCCAATCCACAGAATATCTTTAAATCAAAGCGTTGGGTATGACTTTCAGAAACCTTTTAACAGACTTCATGTTTTCTGACAGGTTCTGTTTAAGTGATTTCCTGATTCTGCCGGTGTAGCAGCAATCAGCTGTGGCTGTGGATGGTGAAACTGAACTAATCTTAAGTAGATAGCTTTTTTAATTTAATCAAATCTGTATTAGGATTCTACACTCAAATTATCTTAACCAATACATTTTTTATGATGAGGTGTCACAAAAAAACCCCCAAAAACTGAGGAAAACTGTTGGGTAGAAAGAAGTATATTTAGGTAGATTTTTAGAAAGAAAAATGAAACATTTACTTAAATGTAAGAACTTTAGTCAACAAATGTATGTTGAAATAAATCTGACATTTGTGGTCCCAGTATGAGTTATAACACAAAAACTCCTGTATTACCCCATGTTGATTTCTGTGGCACAGAACAATAAAAATACATCAGCATATAAACAGTATGCATATATATTGACATTTGGGGCTGACTGAGAAAATGTGTTGGTGTGAAAGTGACTTGAAGGCGATATCTGTGTGCCTCACTGTGTGTCGGTATGAAACGCAGCATATCTGAAACTTCGCTGTTATATAACTTCTCCGCAGCAGGTCACAGGCTCCCTGTTTGCAGCTGTGTTTGGAAAAGGTGTGGTTTAACACAGGCAGTGGCTGTTACTGAGAGGGCATTCACAGGAGGAAAAGGAAGCTGGTGGGTGGAGCCAGAGGTCAAAGGTCAGAAGGATGATGCCCCCAATACCTCTCAACAACATTGTCCTGAGGGGAGGGGCTTCATCAGTGTCTGCTCAGTTAGACTGCTCTATTCCCCACACCCACAGACCCCCAGAGAGAGAGGGGAGCCAGATAAACACATATTTACCATTAGGGAACAGCTGTGGGGCTGCCTGGGACTGGACACTCCTCTCCCCTGCATGCACACACACACACATGCACACACACTTTAGTTTGGTGTGCACTTGAACGGCATAGTGTAAAGGTGAGGTAACAATATATCTTCCTTGCTCTAATTAGCAGTTTTGTAGATGTATAACAACCTCTTTTCTCAGAGATTTTGTGGCTGAATTGACAGCAATAAACATTAAGCAGGACGTCTTCATACAGCGTCTAAAGAAACTATTCATACCCCTGACCTTTTTCACAATTTGTCACATTACAGTAAGAAAATTAGATATATATTTTATTTGGCTTTTATGTGATCTACCAATTAAACAGCGGGTATAATTTTAAGGTGAAAGACTTTGGATATAGGATGTAGTTTTCTATACTTATATAGATATATTTCCAACCAGACCCACTAAGTTCAATCTATTTTGCAAAGACAAATGTGCAAAACTTTTAATCTCTAGAATAAAAGACTGCAAATGTAGAAGGATTCACTTTTACTAAGTATCGACACAGAGGAGAAGTGCAAATCAAGCTCTAAAGATTTTAATTTGGAAAAAAAAAATAATCAAAACAAAATGTAATCTTTCCTCAACTTCACACATTATGCACAACTTGTTCTGGTCTCTCAAATAGAAACCCACTAAATTCTAAGTTTATGGTTACATGACAATAAAATGTTAATGAGTTATGAACATTTTTAAGACACTGTGATTTCTGAAGAACAACCTGCAACTATTCTGTGGCAACATTTAATATTTTCTAACAGCAATGTAACAATCTATTTCTTATCATCAGCTGTGAATTTAGTCGCTTATAGTCTGAAGATGTCTGCCTGGATTTTTTTAGCTCATTTGGATTTTTTTTTTCTGTTTATGACAAAATGATTACTACAAGTTGTGTTCAAGCTTTCTAACCAGAACCAAATTTTACTTAAGTTTTATCGCTGGTGCAGCTGTAAACAGTTTTCTCCTTTCCTTGAACTACATCAAGTTCATCTGCGTTTACAGAGAATAATAATATTCCTAATATTAAAAGGTTCTACTTCACATCATCTACATCATCAGTTGAAGGTTGAGTCAAAATGACATTACCTCATTTAAAGGGTGAAAATGTGTTTTTCCCCCACATCATTTATCTGACAAATAGCCCCAACACATGTGCCAGGTCTTGCACAGATTAATTAAGTTAAAAAGAAAAAAAAAAAAAAAGCTTAAGGGAAATTTTTGGTGGATTGCATGAATAATAATAATAAAAAAAACTATTTCTTCTGCATCAAGTATCTTTAATCTTTGTTTATACCAACAGGAGAAGACATAGATACAACAGAATGACCTGATATCTTTAGAAGAAATTAGATTCAGTCTCTCCCTGGTCACAACTCAACAGAAAGATATCATACACTAAATCCTGAAAACAAAGGGATGATGACAGTTTTTTTTTTTTTTTTTGCTTAAACTGAAATAAAGGTGACATATCAAGGCAAAAGTGTTACCTCGCAACATGCAGTCATGCAAATAAATGTCCCACACACTGCCGACAAAAAGACATTTATTGCTGTTTGTGTATGATAGGAGGCTTCTGCTGGTTAGTATGAGCCTTGACAGACAGATCAAGTGGTGGTTAGTGCTGCAAAAGCTGAAATTCAAGGACAGCCAGACTCTGTTCTGCACTTTATGGTGTCTTTTAAGATCTTTTATGGTTATATCATTCAGGAATTCAGTTTGTTAGGCTGTTTTGTCAAAACACTGTTAAAGGCCTGACAGCGGCTGTGCTGTCAATAAAAGCTGCAGCAGAGAGATTAGCTTTTTATGACAAATTCCATTTCAAATTACAGTGAATAAAGTTTACTGTAAATCTGATTGGGGAGGTTTTCCAAGTATCATATTGTACTCATGAACTACTTTACTTTAGAATCAACACTGACCCTTGACGTATGGTGCCAAAGTATTTACACCCATTTAATGCGTCACATTTTGTCACATTACAAACAAAAGTTTTGATGTATTTTATTTGGACTTTAATTGAAACACAATACAGCATATTTGTGCATATTTGTGAAATGGTTTAAATGTTTTTTTTTATAAATAAAATCTGAAAAGTATGGCATGCAGTTGCAGTCACCATCCCGTCCCCAACTTGAGTCAGCGCAAATGGAAATCCTTTGGGTGTCTCTATCAGCTTTGCACATCTAAAAACTAAAGTTTTCAGTCATTCTCTTGTGAAAATGATCTCAAGCAAAATCTGATTAGATCAAGAGTGTGTGCCATCATCAATTTCAGTCTGCCACAGATCCTCTACTAGGTTTGGACTTTCACAGGAATGCTGGAATTCCCCCCTGTCTTAAGATTTTTGCATCCTCTAACAGGTTTTCTTTCCTGCATTTAGCTCCTACTATCCCCGAGAAAGGATAGTAAGAGCTATTATACTATTATCCTTTATAATAGTATAATAGAATACTATTATAATAGTACTAGAATACCATTTCCCAACCCTGGTCTTGCATGTTTTAGGTCTTTCCGTGCTTCAGCTCAGCTGATTTCAATTGATGTCTGATTATCAGGCATTTGCTGAACTGAATTATCCGAATCAGAAGACGTCTAAAACATACAGGGCAGTGTGCCATGAGGACCAGGGTTGGGAAACACTCATATTTTACATATTGAGCAAAAAGGTAAATTCCTACTTAACTGGTGAAAGCACTTTCTTCCAATTTCTAGAAGTATACCGCTGTCAACACCATGTGAGACTGGAAGGATAAAGTGTTTAAGGTCCTATCCACAGATCTGGCAACCTGGACTGTGGAGCTCTTTCTTGGGATGCTTTCATTTGTTTTTGTGTTGAACTGTGCACTGAAGTATGTTCAAAGCTTGGGATATTGTTGTATAATCTAATGCTGCTTTACAAGTCTCCACAACTTTGTCCCTGGCCTTTCTGCTGTGTTTGTTGGTCTCAATGATGCAGTTTGTTCACTGATATTTTCCAAATCATCTCTAAGTTCTTCAGAGAACAGTTGTATTTATACTGGCACTAAAATACACTCAGGTGGACTCTCATTACTAATTAGAGGATTTCTGAAGCCAATTGGTTGAACTATAATATATTTAGGGGTATCAAAATAAAGAAGAATTGCCACATTTTTCAGATTTTTTTTTTTTGCAACAACTTAAAACCAAATATCTTTTCAGTTCCACTTCACAATTTCATAACACTCATTTTGGTTTTTAACATAGAATTAAAATAAAATACAATTTAGTAGTTATATGGCATAGTGTAAGGTTACACAATATCAGGAAAACCTTCCATTGGTGAACAATACGACTTGTAATAAATAAACTGATAATTAAACTGTGTCCAAGTCTTTCTGTACCTGAGTTTATAGCAAACATAGAGCCCAGCTACTGGGGGAAATAAATACTTTCTTTCCATCTTAGCAACAAGGTTTTATTGAAAAAGTTGTTTCTGGCTTTTTTGACAACGAAACAACTTAGTTGTTATTTCTTAATGAGTTGACTACCTTACCAGATGCTTACTTCAGAAACATATTTATGTTGCATTAAAAACTACTGACGTAGCAAACCTGAGTGCAAGGTATTTACATAATTAGCAGTTCTTTGGGATATGATATTGCATACAGAGGAAGTAGATTAATGATAAATTGACATGTCATGCAGCCCCAGCAGTTTGTTGTCTAGTTTGCAGATTTGATATCATAATTTTAAATATTCACTTGAATTATTTATGTTTTAATGTTTTTTAAAGTATATTGAAAATGTAATTTCCACCAGTGAAGCCAGAATATTTCTCAGAATGCCATCACGGCATCCACAGGTGGCCCTTTTCTGGTGAATCTGATGCTGAAGTAAAGAGGGTAACAGCAAAGGCATGCATAGATAAGACAACATTTCCCTGTCCCAACATGCAGCATCCGAAAAACTGTTTTACGTACAGGGTGCTGCGCGACACAAGTGGGAATCCAGACCACCCACAGCAATTTGTTTATCTTATGGACGTATGCATGTAACCTGTATGTGTTTATATGCATGCATTTAGGTAGGATAGAACATGTTTGTGTCCCTATTTTTATGGTTTTCATTCATAAAATGCATCTCTCATACTGTTTGTGTGTGCGTTGCGTCGTTTGGCTGACTCTTCAAATGACCAAACTCCTGCATCTGCCTGCTATTTGTGAGTGTTTATGATTTGCTGTGCTAACAACATAAATGCTACCACATGATGGCTTCTCATCGCTGATATCTGAACTTCCCTGTTGCACACCACCACAAATAAAACTTGTGAAAAATCGAACTTCAAAGAGTTCGTGTTTGTGAACGTTTTGTCGAAAGGATGGCAGTGTACGTGTTGCATCCATACAAGCCTTCTAGATGCAGCAAGCAGGACACCAACGGAAGTGAAACAGGCAGAATGAAAAATGAGGATTCAAACTGAGCGACGCATGGCGCAATATTAAAGATAAGCATGAGTAACCCTTGGTTAAGGAGAATCACCACAAAACAAATGATTGAAAGTGTGACAGAATGCACAGAAATCCTTTCAAAGCTGGACTGATGAAAAAGCTGCAGCAAATTATCCACCAGCAAAACCCGTAAGAAAGCAAAATGCCTCTGGAGATTATCTGCTGAATACACTGGCTTACAAGAAAGGAAGTATTTTTGGAGCATGTTCCACAGAGACCTTCATAAAGTTTTAATTTTGGCATTTCGAACGGAAATTAGATTTCATGGTTAAATATAAAGTTACCTCTTGCTTTTTGTTTTCCCCTGACGGATGACTTATTGAATTAAAGCTGGCATAGAAAACCGAAATATTATATACACAACAATTTTGATTTCAAAATGTTTCAGTATGTTTTGCATTTAAAAGTCAACTTTTTAATCCTATAAAGTTTTTCCAGTGCAGAGTTCCCTTGTTCAGACTGCACCATCATCCTTGTCGTTCACTTTTTCATCAGTGGTTTCTGTGAGTGTTTGTTTTGATTGAGACTTTATTAAGTAATACAGAGAGCAAGAAATGGAGTGCCCACGAGCCAGCCACGGCGTACGGCTCCCTCACCGCTGCAACCCCAGACTGTGGGGGGAAATCAGAGATTTTAAATGGCTGACTGCTTCCTAATCTGGCACAACAAACGTGCATTTGCTCTGCCTCGAAAACGACTGGCAAAGACGTATAATTTGGTTGAGGTCAACTTTGTGGTATCATCCTGGCCTACGGGGATACAGCAATAATGACAGGTTGGCTGACCAGACCTTGACATGGGTCTGGCTCTCATCAGGACTGCGGTCGTGAGAGGGATCCAGAAACACTGAGCTAATCAGGCACAACTCAAACCATGCTCTCAAACTTAACAGCCGCTGAAACCGAGCACCAACGTCACTGGGCTGTGCTGCATACGCACCTATCAAAATCAGTTCGATGCTCATCTTGATTCAAGATAGGTCTTATCCAATCTGTTCAAAATCTAATTTTAAGCTTAGAGAACTCCAGACAATAACGCTGCTCACTGATTAAATACAGGGCAGTAAGAAGTTTGTATAACTTTTTCACATTTTCTTATGTTGCAAACCACAAACTTCAATGAGTTTCATTGGGTTTTTACGTTAGACCAACGAAAAAGTGTGTAATTATGAAATGGATGGAAAAAAACATGGTTAGATAGTTTAATTTACAAAAACATATATATCTGAAAAGGGTTGAGTGCGTTTGTTTAAAAAGCAGAACGATGTAGTCTCCATCTATTAATTTTTTGGGGCATAGATACAGAGCAGCATCCTGATGACTGGCTCTTCTATGGCAAGATATTTTAATATTTAATAGCCAGAGGTGCTTTTTAGCTAAATATCCATCATTCTACTCTTCCTGGTAAGAATATACTTTTGTAATAAACCCAAGAACATTTAAGCTATCACAAATGACATATTTTCCTTTTAAAGGTTTTGGGTTTGCAGCAACAAATCCATTCTTTCTGCCTGGGGAGGGACATTGTGGTAAGATCAAATGTAAAGTTTTCAATGAGATACTCCCAATATAGAGAGTCATAATACAAATACGTAAATAAATAAATAAATAAAATAAAACAGAAAAATTGCTCTCTTGTTATGTTAAAACTTCTTGTGATAGAAGCCAAATGAGCAGCTGTTGCAGCTGCATATGATTGTCAGATCAGTTTGGTTAGCGTTCAGTTTGAACAAACCAAATAAAAATGTCAATTTTTCCACATTTTCTCAGCAAGTTGGACTTAGTCCCCTGAAATGTCCTGGAGTGAAAGAACTCTGACGTTAACTGAGCTCTTATAACATCAAAAGGCTTGAGTCTCGAGCCTTTTGCAGCCTCTTAACAGATGTTTTTCTTGCATTGTCCTATTTGGTGATGTGCACTTTTCATTTTCCTCCACACATGTAGTCTTTGCATTCAGGCTAAAAAGTTGAATGTTGGTCCAATGTTTCTAAATCTTTCATGTGTCCCTTATTTAGTTTGTGGCAAACTCCAGATGGGAGGAACAGCTCTCTCTTGACAATAGCTGTGTTTTTGACAGACTTGTCCACTGCACCACTAAAAGTTGTCCAGTAACAGAGCCTTCCTACACAGTTACCACCGGTCTGTTCTGATTATCACCCTCCTTGCTTCTAGCCTGTCATTTTAGTACCACAGCCATGACTTTTTAGGTTTGGACTTGCAATGTCTTTTCTTTTTGACATAATGGGTGGATCAGGGTTAAGTGAGATGTTGAAAGCTTGAAATAATGTTTTATTACCTAACTAATCTGCTTTAAACTTCTCCACAACTTTATTCCCTGCCATTCTGAGGTGACTTCTAAAGGCAGCTGGTTAACTTTTTTTTTTTTTTTTTTTTATTCAGTACCATCAGAGTAGAACGGGCTGAATACAAATTTCTGATTTGTGAAATTGCCTAAAAACGTCATATTATTTTCTTTCCAATTGACAATTATGCAGGACAATTATGTTGGTCTATCACATAAAGTTTAATAAAATAAATGGACCTAATGTTTAACAGTTGAAGGTGTGTGAAGATGTTTTTGCAAGGCACTGGAGGTAAAAAACAAAAACAAAGGTTGTACTGCATTAGCACCAGATTTATTTCTACTCCATCGCTGAAATATCAACAATCTTCTGCATGGTTATACACATCCATCAAGCACTATGCTCCCACTCTCCTGGACGCACACTGTTTGGTTAAAAAGTGCCCTTCAGAATGGCTCAATATGATCCGAGTAGCCCATAGATTTTCCCTCAAACTAAGTAACCTGAGGCAAACACTGATACATGCCAGCGGAAGGTTAGATCAGGTGTGTAAGTTAATCTCAGACAGGAAGCAGTGAAGTAAGTAACCCACAGGTTGAGAGAGGGTGTGTGTTTCTGACATGACTGTGGAAAACAGAGAGTGAAAAAGACAGCGTCCAGTAAAAAGTCAGAGGAAGAGAGGTGGAAGCAGATGCAGGAGCGAGGAGTTTACGCTGAAGGAGAACTAAAAGGAGAGAACGGTGAACGGTAGCCCTTTGACCTTGCATGTCACGGATCGTTAGAAAAAGTTCAGCAATATCTCTTACATGTAACAAAGCCTGCTTCTCAGCTTGCATTTTATCACGTAAAACCCCATTTTAAATGTTAATTAAATTTGCTCAGATCTCACTGCGCTGTAATTTCCTCATTCAACAAAAATTATTTCCTGCCATTTGTGGTTGTTTCTGGATGAGATGACTCACCTACACAAGTCTTTCCATCGCTGTGGAGGACAAACTTCATGTGGCAGGAACATTTGGGGCCATGGTCCGTCTCCTCACAGATGTGCTGGCAGCCTCCATTGCCGTAGTTGCACGTCACTATCAAAGGAGGCAGGAGTAAACACGAGCTAATTAAAGAGGAGTGCGCACACAACTTTTTCTCGAATTTTTAACAGTCAGCGAGGAGGTGTCAGGAAGTGGAGAACGAGTAAATAACATGCAACTCTTTCACTGGGCCATATGCTCCATCGCGTAAACACTGAACTTAGGTTGCACCCAGTCGTTCCCATGGCTTCAAAGACTCATTCAGTAAGGTTTGTTTCAGAAAGAGCACTTAATCAGAAGCACTGATTGTTGCCTGAGCTACTGCTAATGCAAAGATTAAACGTCAATCCTTTTTCAATAGAGCAATACTAGCAAACAAGTTAGCATTTTCTTGCTATGTGATCATCTGTTGTGTAATAAGACCAAATCTGTGCAGGATATCTCATTCCTCATGCTAATATCTACTCAATACCTGTACTTCAACCTTGGTTAAAATATAAAATGTCCTAAAATAATTGTATTTTTAAAGCAGTATTATTAGTCCAGTCTTTAATTTGAGTACATTTAATCACTAAGGAAATTTCTTACTGCACTGATGTCAGTACAACCTCCTCTGCATGTTCTTTCTTCTATTTTGATATAAATTTTACAGCCAACATTAGTAAATCACACACCAAAAACACACTAATTATGACAGCAGCTTTGCCCCACATACAAAAAGACATTTCTAGGACTTATTATGAATAATCTCAAAAGATAGATGAGAAGAATTGTTTGGGAAAACAGATCTTTACAAATTAGCAGCGTCATATTATGAGGAAGAGATCAAAACAAATTGTATGGTTTTAATGTGCAAACGATCTGATGTAAAATAAAGTAAATATAACCTAAAGTGAGCAAAACTATACAGAACTTCATTATTTATGATGATGAAAAAATTTGAAAATCTGTAAAAACTTAAATATGTAAAAAAAATGATTGTGACACAGAATATTTCATCATAACTGGGTGAAAGCAAGCATACTGCTTGGCTAGTACCTCCAAAACTCAAAGTTTATGCAGACAGAATACTACTTGAAGCCACAGGGGAAACATTTTATTTAATTATAGGGAATAATCATCTCTTGTTTTCACCACTCATTACAATCAATAAAAAAGTCACTTTATTTGAGTCTGAACTGTGAGATTAGGAGGGAACTCTAACAAGCTCAGTTAATTTTGCAGCAACAAAATGCTTTTCCATTCATTAGCAGCAATTCATGAATCATAACAGGAAGCCTTAGATTTTTACTGCAATTTTGCATGTTTCCTTAAAGTACATTTATGGAGCAGAGCGCATAAAGAGCTTAACCTTTTAAAGAAACCTGTGATGACAGAGTGAAAAAGAGCATGGTCGAGCCGAGGCTTCCATCGTCATTCTATCTGAACTCTCCCATCCCAACACCTTTCGCCTTTTTCCTGAGCTGTCATTGAGAAACCATAGAATAACACTTCTCCAATCCTTATCCAAACACAGACAAGCCCCCCACCCCCACCCTATCAGGCCCTGGCCCCCAGCTCTGACAGGATGATCTCTGTTGCACGGCAACAGGAAGTGCGAGCTGTCTGTCCGAGCAGTCCCCTTCGACTAACCTCCAACACTTGCCCCGGTTGTGTAAATGATCCCTACTTATTTGAAAAACATGTTTCTTTTTTATTTTTTACGAGCACCATTGAGAAGATTAGTCAGAGCTCGGTAATGCCACATAAATGTCAACTTCAAACTTTTTTTGGAAGACGTTTGTGTGGTGAGTGCGATTATCCATCCCCGGCCTGTTTCCAAACCACAATCACCTTCTTCCTGAGGAGCCAATAAAGCAGCCATACTGACATTTGTGCATGTTTCCACGCAACCCCTGGGGTTAGGATGACTTACGTTTGCAGTCCTTCATGTTCCGGGTGAGCTGAAATCCAGGTCGGCACTCACAGGAGATGCCACCCTTCTGCGCTTCCCTGCAGATGTGCGCGCAGCCGTGGTTCTTGTCCATGCAGGTGGGCCCCTCCTTTGTGCCTTCTGGTTGCACTGTGAAGAAAACAGCAGGACATGCAGAGAAAGTTTATCTCTCAGCTGCCATGAAGATTAGACACTGTTTTTAAAGTCACAGAGCGTTCCGTAAACCAAGAGTATGGTTTATATTAAATATCGCAGAGATGGTAAGTGGACTACAAATGTTCAAATGCCTGTCACGCATTCTGACCTAAGGAGCCTCGTATGCCTGATGACTGCTGGTGACTGACATGCTCACTATCCCTTCACAAAGAGTCAGGTTCTTGTTGGAGCATGCTTACTGTTTCCAGGCTATAAAACGAAAGGCTGCCAAGAGAAAAGGATAAAACTCCCAGCAGGAGCTGATTCCATAGAGCTGTAATTTTAATTGGAGTAATCCCCCATAAAGAAAAGAAACACGGAACACAAAAAAATTAAACTCCCCCAGCAGAGAGTGAGATCAAAACTCATTCCAGACAATTAAGGTTGTCAGTGTACACTTTCATGACTCAAAGCATGACCTACGTCTGCAAGTATTTGACCTCAACTATTGCAACACAAATTTCCGAAAGACGAATGTAAGATTATTTTATAACAAGCACCTGAAGCGTTCCAAAGCCCTCATGCCGTAAATTACACAACACCCTTTGCAATTATTTCTACCTTTTTAAACATCTGTTTGAAATTCCTAAAATAAACAAGTCCTACGGTGACTGACAGCACAATGTCACTGACAATCTCAAAGCCGTGCAGATTTTCTTTCCCTCTCGTATCATCTTCCTAACTGTTCATGATGGAAAGATAAACATGGATGTTTGTCCAGCCTTATTTATTGCAGTTCCACTTGGTACTATTGTTTAAATTCTGCTTCTGACTATAAATCTGGGTAATTTCAAGTAAGTAGCAAATTTATAAATGACATGTTCTCTTGTTAGAGGCCCAGAGAAATGGGAAATATGTCAAACTTTGTTTGTACCGAAGGAAAATAAGATGTCATGGATTAATAATCAAAGGTTCCTATTCAGGGACTACATAAAAAAAAAAGTTAAGTATGTTAATTTTAGCTACATATGTTTTTAAAATTTTCCATCCTGTCTGTTGTGTTCCTAGAACGTCATGGTGCAGCGTTTTCATGAATGTTTTCTAGCAAACCTCTGAAATCTTCACAGATCTGCTTTATTTTCACTGAAATTAAATTGTACAAAAGATAAACTCTATAACTATGCTATTTGGTGCTCTTGTTTTACATTTTCCCTTCCAATTATACCTTACTTTCTGCCCGTTTATCACATAAGATCCCAATAAAAACATGGAAAGGTTTGTGATTGTAAGTTAAAGTGGTGTGAATAACTGTGCACTTTGCAAGACACTGCATGTCTGCTTATACTGATGGCATTGATATTGAGTTGGCTTACTTTGGGTGATGTCAACCTAATCAAGAATCCTGACCTTCTGACTTATGTGCTGTCCATCACTTTAAGTCTGTCAACAAGCATACGAAGGTTATGCAATCCTCTCCCACTTTCCTGTCAGAGCTGTTTACATCCTTGACAAGATGCTGGGGCCATCAGACATGAACGCCCAAATGAAAAAGGCCATGCTAAGCTGAATGTGCGTCAACATATCTGATTGTTTAAAGTGCAAGGATTTCCACAGCTTGTCACATGGATGACTTAAGCAAATGTGGAGTTTCCTGGTTTCTTTCTCTGCTTCTATCTGCACCCAGAGCAGAATGCATTCATCCATTTACACCAGAGTAAATTTCCTATAGCCATTTATGATTACCGACCAAGGTGGTTATCTGAATTCATAACCTCATATGAATGTGAATACAACACACCCACCTATCCATAACATGTGAGACTGAGGCCAAAACCTGGCTCTTCATCTCTCTGAGGACCAATTCAGGTCCAAGTGTTGACAAGATGGGGCCAGTTTCAGCTTTCACCTGCCCAAAGCACATCACTCTAACAACCATCCAGGAAGAATATTACTTACTGGCAGAAAGAAGACAATATTTTATGAAGAAAAAGCAAAATGTTAAAACAAAACAAGCAATCAGTCAATCAGACTTTCTACTAAGCAGTAACCTATGTTTCTGTTTATTACAGACCTCTTCATATTCAAAAATCTGGACAGGAAACAGACCTGTAGCTGAGTAAAGCTAATTTAAATGTCATCTAAAGAGCAAATCAGAGGGGATATGGTTTTTCACAAAGCTTAACACCAAACGGATCCATGCAATTTCGGCACTTGTGGTGAACAGCGAATATTGCAATGAAAGAGCATATTAAAGTGCCCATAACTTTGTCCTCCCATCACAGCATGTGACCTCTGAACAAAACACTTAAAGGTAATGATGCTGCCAGAAGCCAGCACATTTCAGGTTTTATTTGTGAACTATAAGGTTTGATAACTACCTTCAGAAGGAATAACCAGCAGACTTATCAATGCAACGCAAAAACCAGTTTACTATGAACCTTTTTCAGAAGAATTCAGTCCAGAAAAATGCACTGAAACATGGCATCATGATAGACCCAGATTTTTAACGCAAAGTTTCTAAAATGTGACACTAAGCATAACCTGGGGGGTTTAATCAGCGGGTTTCTTGCTCTTCAAGATAGCTGTGTGCTTTTCCTAATAGTCAAAAAAACTTCTCTCTTTAAAAGTTTTGTGTTTTTAACATGGTATTCTTTTCTTTCAAATCCACAAGAAAAAAAGATTAGTTTCTAAGTATCCATCTGATGCCATAAGCATTTTTTTAATTTGTTAAGTTTCTAGTGCTTATTTTCATACCTACAGAAATAAACCACTTAGTCCTCTGGGAGGAAGCAACTAGGATAAGGTATTTTTTAATTTTCTTGAACAGGACTCAATTTGTATGTTTGCCATTAACTTAATGGAAGTTCAGCTTCATCAGCAGGAGTAACTGCAGGACATGACATTAAGTGAACAACACTACTAGAATCCTAAAACATTTCTCTTTTGACTCTTTGTGATGCCACGCTGACATTCATTATGCACATTTCCCAGCCCGAATACGCCCTTGAATGCCCCATGGGCAGAGAAACTGCACTTTACAACTGTGTTTATCAGCCTGGCGACATGATAATGAGATATTTTTAAAGGTGTGTTATTAAGCCTGATAAGGTCTGACAAAAAAAAAATAAAAAATTGAAACAAAAGGGATCAAGGACAATGCTCTCAGAGGAAGAGGGGGATAAAGTGGACAAGTGAGAGACTGAACAAGTGAAGACTTTAGACGGATTTTACTTTGCCACAGACATTTCACAATAAAAACAAGATGTGACAAATGTTGATTTTGATTGTTTCTTTACTTAATAAACAAAATGAGATCACTTTTTCAATGTCTGTCAATCAATCTATCTATCTACCTACCTACCTAGAGTTTGGCACAAATAAAACTGGAAGTTGCAGATATAAAACTTTTTACTCATACCTTTTGAGATTTTGCTTCTTATTTAACAGATGGCACACATTTTAATCAACATACCATCAAAATTAGTGTGACAAGGTGAGCTTTGCTGGAGGAGTCTTCATTTGCATCAATGTTTGAGGGCTGGAGATCAACCTCAGGCTGCACAGTGGCGCAGTTGGTAGCACTGTTGCCTTGCAGCAAGAAAGTCCTGGGTTCGATTCCCTGCCCAGGGACTTTCTGCATGTCCTCCATGTGCATGCGTGGGTTCTCCCCAGGTACTCCAGCTCCCTCCCACAGTCCAAAAATTGTGTGACTGTTCTAGCGTTGGTTGGACAACTCCCAGCTTTACTCACTCAGCGTGCCCATGGGATTGTGGGCGGAGGTTATTTGGGGTGGAAATCTGCCCCCTAAATTGTGGATGTGTGTGTGTGAAAGCATGTGTGCAGATCTCAGCAGTAATTGGTGGTGGATTTCTTTCAATTTGTTGGTGGTGAGCACGCTGGGTGAATTTTTTTGTTTGTTTTTAGCAAATACAACTTCTGTCCTGCCTATATAAAAAGAAATTTGTATTTTAAATGTATGAAGTAAAATAATTTTGTGGTTGCTTGTAGTGTTTAAATGCCACAACTTGGTCACATTAGAAATATATTTTTATTTTAGGTTGCCAAAAATAACATTTTTAATACCCACAAACAACCATGGACATTTCAAATTTTCATTTGAGGTGTCTTTTTTGTTGAAGTCTCTTTAGATGGGCTTATTAATCTGAAAATAATTGAACTGATTTACAGTCAAATTCAATAAATTAGATTATTGAAAATCAACTTTAAACAAGTTTGCTTGTAGCCTGAGTTTATAGGAACTCAATGTTTTGGCTGTTTTGCAGTTTTCTGGAAGTATGTTCCAAATAAGTGGAGAATAAAAACTGAATCTGCTTCTCCATGTTTGGTTCTGGGGATAAAGAGATTAGAACCAGAATATTTGAATGACCTGATGATCTTGAAGGGTTGATACAACAAATGTTTAATGTATTTTGGTGATAAGTCATTCAGTGATTTATGGACATATGCTATATGTCTATAAATCAGTATTTCAAAGTCCATTCTTTGAGCTACAGGAAGCCAGTATAAGGACTTTAGATGATATGCTCTATAGTCCTGTTTTTAGTGAGAACACCAGCAGCAGCATTCTGGATCAGCTTCAGCCATCTGATTGATTTTTTTAGGCAGACCTGTGAAGACGCTGCAGTAATCAAAGCAATTAAAGATAAACACAGAGACCAGTTTCTCTAGATCTTGTTGGGGAATTAGTTACTTAATCCTGGAAATGTTCGTCAACTTTGTAACCGTCTTTATGCGACTCTGAAAGTTCACCACAACCAGATTTTGGGCAATTACAGCTAGATTATAGCTGCAATTGAAGCACTGAGTTGATTCTAAATTATTCCTCTTTAGGTTCAAAAATACTAACTTCAATTTTGTTTTTCTTCACCTAGAGAAAGCCATGTCACCTCCATACATTTATCTGTCCTAAGCATCTGTTCAAAGGTTGGATGGGTTCAGAGTCACCTGATGACATTGTAATATAGAGCTGTGTATCATCTGTGCCGTTATTTAAGTAGCTTGTTATGGCCTGGACTAGTGGGAGCATGTCGATATTAAATAGGAGGGGTCCTAGGATTGAACTTTGGGGTACCCCATATGTGACTTCTGTCCAAACTGAGAAGCTTGTTCTTTAGGTAAGACTCAAACCATTTCTGTACCAGAGAGTTCGACCCAGCTCTCCAGCCGATTCAATACTATGTAGTGGTCAGCCATGCCAAAAGCTGCGCTGAGGTCCAACAGAACCGACACTGTGGTTCTTCCACAGTCTGTATTTAGGTGGATGTCATTGAACAGTTTGATAGGGGCAGTCTCAGTACTGTGGTGAGCATAAGACTCTTTCACGAGACTGAAAGACGTCAAAGCGGTTGGTCATGGTTAAGAAATGGTTTAGCTGTTGTTCAGGAAGTATTTCACCAAGTGAAACACATTATATAGATTAATTAGACACAGAATAAATATTTGAGAGTCTATATTTCTGTTAATTATGATTTTACACTCATTGCTAATGGAAATGTGACATTTAAAATGAGAACTACTCAACGGGGAACTAGAAATTGTGCAACAGGAGACAAATTAACAACAGATAAAACGGCAACTCCTTCAATCCTCCAACAAAAAAAACAAAGGAAGCATGAGTTCTTAAGACCAAAGCTGCAAGATCTCTTGAATGTGAGAACCATGCAGAAGAGAAACTGAAACAAAGGAGCTGGAATGGTGGAAGGCATGTCAAGGGTTAGTAGTCTGCTTTTGAGTGCATGAGCTGGTGAAAGGATGGGTCATGGTCTGAGCTGATCTGCTGTCATGCAGCTCAGAGTGGAGAAGGTCCCCTCTTTGCAGAAGAACTTTAAGCCGCCACCAAGAGTTGGGTGGATACACGCTGAAAAGAAGGGGCCCCAAGAATGGAGCCACCACACTATTAAAGCAGCATTCCTTTCTCTTAGATAATGGGCCCTTAAAAGTTTTAATGGGAGGATAAAAATGTCAGCGCATGCAAAAGAGAAAGGGAAAAATATCTGGACTGCTTTGAGCTGCGCCACCAAGCAGATGGTCAGGCAGGGCAATGAGCTGGTCGAGGGATTAACTCCTCCCCACAAAGCCAGTTCATAGAGTTGAGGAAAGCCATCTGAGTGCTACTGTTTGGTTTTGGTTGTGGTCGTCCCAAACGCCTTGTTGAGACACCTCATTCTCACCCCTTTTTCCAGAAAGGATCCATTAAAAGCACGAACAACCAGAGAATGGAAAAGACAGCTGGCAACTGCACTAAACAAGCCACTGTCAAAATTTTTTATTTGATTTTGTTGTTTCCAAAGAATCAATTTAAGTTTCTTGCAAAATGCTCAGAAAAGTTTAGGGTTTCCACATGTTTTCACATTACAAACACACCCACCTCAGAACTTCGTTTGGTGTGTCTTGTGACAGACTAAAAGAAAGGCTAATTTTCTTGACAACCAAAACCTGGAAATGTGTGGTGTGTACTTGAATTTAGCCCCATTTACTCTTATACCACCAAATAAAATACTTCAGGAATATCATCTCGGTATAAATATAGTTTTTCTCTGTAGGCATCAGAGACTTGAGGAGAACATCAGAGAACAAACGGCAACACAAAGAATACACCAGACAGGTCAGGAATAAAGTTATGAATTCTAACCCAGTTTTAGGTAATCCGACAATATCCCAAGTTTCATCGTTTTATGGAAAATCCCTGCAGTGACATACAGCTTTGGTGGGAGAATCTGAGGAATCCAGACAACAATTAGTCACACACTTCTCAAAGCTGTCATTTGTGAAAGAGAGCTGAAAAAATTAACTCAAGTATGGTGCTTGATTTTTACATGTGGATGTAGAGAACCACAACAAATCTGTTGAAGAAGGCGCCAATGTCTAATGAGACCCAAACTCACAATTTTTGGTTCACATGTTCTTCCAAGGTGACTAGATTATTCTTAGCACACCACACACAGGAGGAATATCTCAGGAAATTATCTTTAGAGCCATCTAAGTAATCCTTAAGATTGTGGGAACAGGAAGATCGGGTCAGAAATCGAGACAATCATCTTACTGTGTGACCCAGACAACTTGTGGACAAGTCCAAAAAGTACATCTGCAAGTGAACAGTTTTCCAACTAGTCTCAAGTTCTCATTTACATACACTCTTGAATTATCTGTCTTCAAAATACATGTATATTTAACTCTGTTAGCTTTCACAAACATGACACTGGTTGTTAAAAACTTATTAGTGTGCATGTCCTGTGTTTTACTTTGAAAACATTGTAAGGCCCTACATCTGTGCAAAAGAGCATTAACATATATGTATGAACAGCCACCCAGGTGCATTTGCATAATATATGCATGTTGCAAACACAGTAAGATTCTGCCCATCTGTGTCACAGGCAGTTGTGCAGCACCTGCTGGGTATGTTTCCCCTCTCGGCTTCACTCTTCCTCCCATTTTCTCAAGGTGACCTTACTGTGCAATCCCAAAGGAGCCCAGCACCCTCTCAACACAAAAGACAGGAAAACAGAGCACAACCAGGATGCCCACCTTGTTTAACACAGACATAAAAACTGTATGAGACGCTGGCTGGTATTGCACAGATTGTTTCCTTCCCGAAAAAATCTAAGTATTTGTTTCTCCAAAGCTCAGTCTAGCACTTTCATTGAAGACATAGCAGCCAAGTATTGGTGGAAAAACCCCTCCAGCACTCTTAAAATCAGCAAGCCCACGTAGGGCTGGCCAGCTTAGGGATGGCCTTGAAGAAAGCAATGAAAAAAGGGATGCCAATCTCAAATGAGGTGAGGAGAATTCAGCAGCAAGGCTGCAAACATTTGCAAAAGCTCCAGCCACTGATGTATATTTGTTGAAGGATGAGGGTGAAAGTACAGGGGGCACGGGAACAGAGCAAAGGCTGGACGAAGAGGGAGGGTGAGGGCAGATTAGGCTGGAAAGACATATACAGAGATAAAAGAAGAAGGAAGACAAATCCAAAGGGGACAAAAAAGCCTCACGTGTCACTTCGCTGTGTCTGTAGCTCAAAGCCCTTGCTCCACTTCCCCAGAATAGGAAAAGAGCCTGGTTATACGGTTGGGCTGCAGAGCAATGGAGCAGTGACTTCTGCACTTGTAAAAACATTTCTGTGGCCAATGCACAGACAAGCAGGCAGGAGGGCAGGCTTATTGACAACCAACAGGGGGAACATATGAGAACCCTACTGGCTCCGGCACAATGGGAAACGACAGTGCAATATATGAACAAAAAGTAAATCAAATCATCCTACAAACATTTTATTTGGCAGCCCACAGCTCAAAACATTGCATCACTGGAATAATTGAAAGTGCTCATTTATCAGAACATTACCTCATGACATTACAACGTGAAATTGTCTACTACACGGACATTACGTTTTCAGATAAGAAAAACAGCAATAAAGCAGGGTTCTCAGTTCCAGGGCGTGATTTTACGCAGGAGGAATGTTGCACCTGGAACTCTAATTTAGAATATAATGTGCCTAGGAGTTGTGGATTTTATCACACTTGATGGAAAACTTCTTACTTCATGAGACAACAAAGAACCTATGTCCTCCGAAGTCAACACGCTAGTCTTCATCTAAATGTCAATGAAGAGCATGTCAGCTTGCCTCCAGCAGGATTACACTGGAGATGAAATTACAAAGGTGTGTGCCTGTACAAACGATGGTGTGTGTAATTATGCCCATTGTGTTGAGAGATTTGTTGCACTAAAGGGGGAAAATCCTTCTGAAAGGCTATTAAATGTGGCTAGAAAAGCAGCAGAGTTTTATTTCCTGGTGTATAAAAGCAACACTTAAATCCACAATCGAGCAAAAAAAAAAAAAAAAGGGGGAAATGAGGCTACGTTAGGAGAAAATAATTATAGACATGTGTAGCACACTTGGTGGATAACCTGATGTTAATACATTATACAACTCCATATTTTTGTCTAAATTACATCATTTAGCCAGAGAGAATTTTTTCAAACATTACTCTATATGATCTTAAGAGAATTTATAAAGACTCATAAGCTTATGGCTTCTAGAGGTTTAAGGAACAAAGACGGCCAGGTGATCATCCAAAGGGGAAAATTTTCAATTATCATTATATGGTTGAATTTTTGGACCGTTATCCTGCAAGTAGATCCAATGATGACTCATTTTTAATTGACCTGATTTACATTTGACATCTCCAACTACAGGAGATATTTAATATAAATCTACAGGAAATTACAAAAACGTGCTTTGTCACATAATGTCATTTTAGAGCTATTGAGCACACGTGAATGTAATTAGCTTTGATAATAAGAAAAAAAGACATTTAGCCCACACTTGTCTATAAGCCACAGGTGTCAACAATGCCATACCGACATATTTACACAGAAAGATTCTTTTTTACTCTTAATTAAATACGTACCTGTAACTTACAGAAATACCTACCATAAGTGCTTTTTCTGAACAGTGCCTGGATCATGGTTGCTTAGAAAAAAATTACAAGAGCTTAGCAGGAAAAGTAATTGACCGCAATCAATGACTTCCTGGGATGAAACTCACTAAAATCATGGTCTTCAGTGTCTCTCTTTCATTGTTGCTCTCAATTTTACTTATGTGTCAGGGAAAATTTGCTCTTGAGCCTGTGCTGTCCTCTTTCATCATTCAAAACTTGGTAAAAATCCATATATTAGCCGCATTGAAGTGTTTAAAGTGTGTAGCAGTAGCAGTTTATAGTCCGGAAATTACGGTATTCGACCTTTGTTTTATGCTTGATCCACCTGGAGAGTTTGTTGCCGAAGCACTCAGCAACTAAATTCCCCAGTAGTATTTAACAAATGGCAGATATTTATAGGCACGGTTGAGAAACAAGTTGTAGACATGTAGTAGCGATTAAAGGTTGTTATGAAGACTTGGCAAACTCCAAATGCCACCGTTTGCTGCAGTACTCCAACAGTGAGCTTTTCAGACTGTTTTACCCTGCTTAACATCCTGCCCAAAGTTTGCGATGGCAGGATAAGCTAGAATTCCTGTTCAACCTCACTTTTATTTTGTTTTAGCAATCCTCTAACAGTAGAGATGTGTAGGTGTAAGGTTTTTGCACAATTTCTATTTTAAACCATGGCCTTCTCAGGATGTTATGAATTACCAATTAAAGGCTCCCAGATCCTCAGTTAAGCTGCTTGCACATAAAAAAAGCCTAATTTACATTTATTGTGTTGAACTATTATGGTGGGTTTTTCCACACTGAATAAAGAGACTCAAAATAAAGACAGAATTGTATATTTTTTAGATAATCATACTGCATTAGAAACAGACTTTATTTTCAGGCTTTTGCACATCTTCATTAGAGGTGCCTCCACTGATGGCATTCAGTGGAGGGTACTGAATGCCATCCTTATTTCTGGAAACTTTAAAGACCTCAGTATGCTGACCTATTAAAGCTTCCTTCAGCAACAAAAGCTGAACGTAAAGCCCTGAGGCTCATGTAATCAAAATTTTCTTTTTCCCAAATTAGTTTAAACCAGCCTGATGATCACATTACAGAGTCCTCGTGGCTGCTCTGAAGCTTTGCTCACATAGAGACCTTCCCTTTTGCCATACTGATTAGTTGTGAGAGCAAGTTTGATCCAGAGGACCCAACGTCTTTGCAAGAGGTTATTTCCTCTGACTTCTTTAAGCTGCTCTGTTTGGCAATGAAGTCTGCGCACAGATGAGGTGTCTTGTGTAACCAGCCGGTCACTTATTAAATCATATTATGGGTGAACTAAATCTTATCTTTTTACTTCCAGGCAACGTTCTGCTTTATAAGTGTTAGCAGACTCTTCAAATATTCAGTTTGCACAAGCCTCTAGATTAGTAGTAACCGTCCCACAGGGCAAAAGCATTGGCTTTCCCATGCACTTGTTGCATCACAGACTGCAAAACCTGTTAAGTCGGACTATATCTAGTTGAGTCATTTTAAATGTAATAGACAGTGAAGTTGATAAACGTAAAATATTGGGCCTTACAAAAGTATTAATACATCTTGAACCTTTTCAGGTTTTGGTGTGTTACAACAGCAAACATTTTTGGAATATTTTGGCCATAGACCTACACATAAAAGAACACTATTGTGAAATTGATGAGAAATTATACATATTCCAAATCTGAAAAGAAGGATTTACACTCATATCCAACCTCCATGATTCTAAAAAATTTTTACTCTATCCTGCAATAAAAGTGAAGCAGCCATGCCCTCTTCCAGGACATGGGCGTAAAGTTGGAAAAAAAGCAAAGTGAAGCACAGCATCACACAAAAAGCAGGTAGGCTGCTGAGCAGTGAAACTCTCATAATGATCAGTAAGATGTTAAATCCAGACAGGAGTATGTGTCGCAGAGTGATTCTTAATTGCAACCTTGGAGAGAGCAATGCAAGTGGCGCCTGCAGCTGCATCGATGTTATGTACGGGTTGCCAGAGCTGGCATTAATGTGTGGCCATTGTTTAAGGTGATGGTCTCAATGCAAAATGCTACAAGACAGAGAGAAACTATGATGTCTCCCCTCAAGCCACAATGAAAGTCTTTTTTCTTTGAAGAAATAAAACAAAAAAATCAGGACATCCAACTCACAGTTAGCAGATCTACAGTTATGTCTTTAAAATTAACCTTTATCACAAAAATCACTAACAGGTCAACATCATCTATATAAAATTTTAAATCATTTTAGCTTTTATTTTAATAATCTTATATTGCTCATATAATTTTGAAGCTGTTAGTACTGTGTAAATAATTTTTATCATATATATATTTTTAATTATAGCTCAGTCTACATTTCTTCTTAATTTACTGGATGCTTTGGTTAAAATTTTCAGTTGAAAGCAACATCAGTACTGCTTTTAGACAATTTTTAAGTGAGATTTCTCTTGTGAATAATTTAAAATGATACATTAATATCAAAATAATTTTACTCTGATCAAATTACAAACTGGAAAAGGGATTTGCTTAATACTTGAATTTAAAGTTTAGGAATTCAACTCATGCCTCAACTTTGGGGAAGCAGAGTACAGGGGTTCAAAATAAATCACAACTTTCTAGATTTTTATTTTTTTATTTGTAAAATAAAAAGGTTTTCCTTTTGGTTTTTCTTCAAAACTATGCTTTAGGTTAGTTTATTATATGAAATACAGATAAAATGTAACCTTTGTGGTAATGGTACTAAAAAATGTGGAAAAGTTTACAGTCTGAAGGCAAGGAATTGCAGCAGAACAAACCCAGATTAAATCCAATCTGCAAAAAGTCTCTCAACTGCAAAACTGACAATTTGAACAAATGTCTAGAACATTTTCTCCTCCCTTTTGAATCCCTTTAAAACACGAAGCATGTGGTTTTTATGACGCAGCTGACCTGAGTATGTTTTCTTTTTCAGCACTCACAACTAAAAGCAAATGAACTGAACCCATAAGTCACCATAAGTGACTTGCATCAGTGCACACTTCAAGTTATTGCCTGGTTTTTCAAAAAGAAAGAGGACCGACATTATGGATGTGTCAGCTGGCTAAACTGAAAATGTCTGAGTCTCAATGTTCTGGATTTCATCTCAAGCACAAATGTCCCCGTTGTCGTCCTGAATAAAAGCAAAAATAAATCAAATGTAAAGCGGAGGAACCCTCCCTGATTCAAATTGCATTCCTTTCAACTGCTAAGCACCTTGACTTTCGTGAAAAGCCTAATTCCTAGGTCGGGGATGTTTGAAGTGAATAAATGGACTGTTACATTTTTGCCAACTACATGGTGGAGAAACTCATTTGGCCAAAGTTGCTCCTGCTGAGGGGCGGGTATAATAAGGGACAGGCCAGCAGCAGCCTTGTCATTAGCCGGGAGGCTGAAAGACCCCTGCTGCCTAATTGGCACCGGCTCCCTCCAAGCAGTGGCTCAGTATCAGCAGGAGAAACCGAACCGAGGCAGCAGGCGCTTCTGTGACCAGCTCTGAACTGCACCCAGAAAGATCAGCACACGTTGCCGATGGAACACCTGAGCTATTACTGGAAGAAATGGGAAGCTGATGTCTTTTTAATGATGACAATAAACCTCATAATCAAACTGCAAGCCAGGCTCTGCTTTTTAAGAGGTGGGCTGGCAGGATGCACCAACGGTTCCATTTAAAATCGACCTGAGTGAGGGGATTAAACATTTATCCATTTTTTAGTGATTCTTTTTTTATATATATATATATATATTTGGAGCAATTCTTCAGGGGTTGTTGCCCAATAACTCTGCAAAGTCACTTCCTAACCACTTCCATTATCCTTCAGGCACACACTGTTGTAATAAGAGCAGTAATAATAAGCAGATGAGTGGTTGTTCTGTCTCTTGGTCTTTCAAAAATAAGGAAACAATAAATAGGCGCCTATCTGATGAGCACAGGAAGTTTGCAGATTTATGGCAGCTTTAATCTTTTGAATTCAATGGCTCTCATCTGGGAGCAATAAGGACAAAATGAATATTAAAATGGAACATTATCAGGAACTGGGGACATTTATCATGAACATAAACAGACGAAAGACTGGAGGAATTTGGCAAAAATCAGACTACTGCTCTAAATCTGCTTCTGATAGCGCTGATGTGTAGTAAGGCTTTAAATTTTATGGTCAAGCTTTTCAGTCCATTCAAAAAAGAAAAAAAAAACATTTATGAAATGTAAACATTGACACTTCAGTAGGCCAGATGGAGCTCATAAATTAAATTTCCAAGACCCTCATTTCATCATACGGGGGAATCATGAGCATCTTAATTTAATGAGTCTCCATACGAGTACTTAGCTGAGAAAACACACGAGACGAAAAAGACTGAGATGAGGAGACACTCGAATCTTGCTGTGTAAGTCTGGGGTTTACAGAACAGAAAGAACTGCGTCAGATTTAGAAAAAAAGGACATCCACTACACTGCTTAGTCTGATGGAACTGAGGAGTTGTAAAAGCCTTCGCTGGATAATCATTCCTCGAATGAACGAACTTTCTGACAGCGATAACAGCTGTTCATTATGTCTGCTGCTTCACAGAAACACTGGGAGCTCTGAGCAAAGTTGCGTGGGGCAGCAAAAAACCGAGTCAAAACGCAAACACAGCAATTCTGCAATTTTTACTTGTCAAATTTTCACACTTTTACAGCCTTCAATTGCCATAGTTTTCAGGCTTCTTCACTGAATTTTGTAAATACATAATATGGATGGATGGATAAAATTTTTCACACTGCATACCAGATCTGGGAGCCATTTGTGGCCCCAATATTGATTTTTTTGGGGCCCCAAATTGCAGTTTGATAAATTTGATCCAGCAGCACAACCAGCTGATGCAAGGAGACTTTGTTTACTGACAATTTATAATCCTCTTACATTCTTAAATGTCAAGACTACAACACAACTTATTGGCTTTTTAATAACCACACTTTGGTCTTTCCTTTTAATTTGATAGTTAGTAGGACTACATGCTGTATATCCAGTGACTTTTAATTGAAAGCTGACTTTGGTGCAACCAGATGTGTTTAATTAGTTTATTGAACTTTGCTAAATGTAGAAAGTGCTTTATAGATGTTTAGTCTTTTTAGAATATATATATATATATAAAAATCCTGGGCAAGAAAAAGGAAAACAGTGTGCCACGAAAGTACTAGTTTATTGGAGACTTTTCGTTCAACAAGGCTAACGCCATTATTTACACGTCCTTCCATACAAATATTTGACTACCTTTTTCTTTTGCATGCTTAGTTTATTTTTGAGCTTAATGAAAAACTAATCAAGATAAAATTAGTTTCGTTATTTTCTAAAAATGTTTTAAATTTGTTCATTTTTTTTGGCCCACGACCTCTTTTGTTGTTTGGAAATCAGTGGTATAGAGCATTTCCAACATTTCTAGTAGATATAGTGTCTCATATCTGCTAGGGCTGCCACAATGCTAAAATTTTAAACTCGAGACCGATACCAATTTTTGGAATGGAGGCTTCTTCTTAGTTAAGAGAAAATGTGATTAATTGCAATATATAATCAAACCTTCCATAATTAGGTCAATCATAACAAGTACTGAACAATTTCTTTGTGTTAATTCGTACTGAGCAAAGTGTGACTGGGAAACGCATCCCAATGGGTTTCTCAGACCAACACAGCACCTTTACTGGACTGTTTGTGTTCGTGAAGATAATAGTTAAACATATAGCGTTAGCTTTCCATCTGTCCAAACAATGCTGTTGGTCTGCCAAAGATGGTCGCTCATGTTTTTTCTGGATGTTTGAAACTTACAGCAATTCTTTGTTTCAATCAGTTGAGCGGCTGGGGAGAAGGGAGGTGCTAAGGGTATGTTATTATAGCGCTTCTACCGGACAATTTGGGCAAATATAAAAGGGTCAGTTTATATTGATTTGGATGCAAATGAGTATCTTTGAATATATATTTTTTTCTAGTATTGGTTTAATCAAAATATGAATTCATTTGACAACCCTAACATCTGCTTTCGTAAGCTATGTTCCTCCTGTTTTCTAAACATGAGAATAGATTTACGAAAACAGAATTTCTTAAAAATATGTATCACAAAGATTGGCAGAAACAATGAAAAATCTCTAAATCTCTTAATAAGAAAGCAACACGATCCTACACAAAGTACACTGTAAAAAAAAAAGAAAAAAAGAGAGCAAGTGTAGAGCTGTTACAGGCTCTGTGCAATCCAGCGCTTCATAGCTACCAAAGACATTTCCTGACAACGTAGTTTGACATTAAAATCGTCTGCATGTCTGTGGCGTTGCTGTGTGTGGCGAGCAAGCCTCAAAGCAAGTTGGCTCTTTTCCTGTCACGTCTCCATCCCACAGGAACGCTCTCTAAACAAGAGGTGTGTCTGCCCTGGGCTACACCTTTAATTGTTTTCACTGTTCGCAGTTCCCCACGCAGGCCACTCTCATACCACAGATAACTTGAAAAGCAGCCAAGTGCTAGATAGGTTCAATTTGAAAAGGGGAGTGGAAAACAAAAAGATTTATCCCTGTTCCCCCCTCTTTTCATTTCTTCTCTTTGAAGAGTGGCGACCTAACTGTTTTAACTTGTTGGGCTTGTGAGGGCTAATCCTGCCCCCCATTTATTCCTGAATATCTGCTACTTACATAAAGACTTGACAGCATCATTATCTTAAAATGTATCGTAATCATGTTTGAGCAAACCGTACAGTAAGGGCAAGACCCAATACCAAAAAATAAAACCACAGTGCTGTTGAAGTGTCAGCCACTTATGTTTCTGTTTTGTGTTGTCGCACTTCACTGTTTCAGATCAATAAACTAATTCTAAAGTCAGTAGAAAATACACTGAAAATACAAAAAAGCTTTTTTTTAAATTACCATTTCATTTATTAAAAGGAAAAAAGTTATCCAAACCAAATGGCTATATGTAGCAAAGTAATCCTCCCTGACCTTAATAACTGATTGTGTTGGCAGCAGCAACCGAGGCTATCGAACACTAACAGTCACATCACAGTCAAGACTTTGACAAGGCCACTCAGAACTTTCCGTTTTTATCTCTTCTGCGGTGGAATTGCTGGTATGCTTTGGATCATTGTTCTGCTGCACAACCCAAGTCTGCCTAACCTTTAGGTCACAAACATATGGCCAAACACTTTCCTTCAGAATGTTGTAGTTAAAGAAGAAGAGTTATGGTTTCAACTAATATGGCAAGTCGTCTAGGTCCTGAAGCAGGAAAGCAGCCCCACACCATCACACTCAGAAGCGCTGTGTTCGATTTGCGTTCAGGAACCACAAGTTTAAAATTGTTTCATTTTGGTCTTGCTACTCTGCAAAATATTTTCCCAAAAGTCTTGAGAGTTTTTTGGGACCATGTCTTTTTGGCAAATATGAGACGGGCTTTTGTTCTCTGTTTAGTCAGCAATCGGTTTTACCTTGAGCCATTTTTTGCTCAGCATAATCCTTATTGTTGAATCATAAATTTAACTTTATTTTACCTAAACTGAGGCAAGTGAGACATGCAGAGCTGAACATGAGGCTGTGAACTTCTTTGTGATCTCATTTATTAGTAAAGACCTTGTTTCTCATCTTTTGATTTTTTCTTTATTATTATTGATTGGGACTTTATGTGTTGTTTTTGAGCTCTTTAATCCTACTCGATGATACACAATCTATTTGATTTCTGCTACTAGGCGATTTCTATTTTCTCAAAACCAGGCAGTAACTAGGCATTAGTGGTGCATATGCAGCCAAACAAATAGAGGCAATTATATTTCACATAAGAGCAGGTTGGTTTAGATCGCTTTTCTCATTTATTAAATTAAATCTGAAAACTGTGCTTTGGTATTACTACGTATATCTTACAAATTAGTTTATCTAAAATTAAGTGTGACCAAAAAAAAAAAAAAAAAAAAAAAGGAAGCAAGAACGGAAGAAAGTTGTAAGGGAACAAATACATGATCTGTCTAGAGCGTGTGTGCAGGTGAATAACCTTTAGGCCGCTGGATGCATGTATGCTGGTTGTCACTCAGGAGGAATCCTTCTCTGCAGCGGCACTCATAGCTGCCCATCATGTTGACACAAATCTGCTGGCACCCACCGTTGCCTTCCGAGCACTCGTCCACGTCTGCCAGGAAACACAACCACACACAAATTAATGAGAACAGTTCAAAACAGAATAAATTTTGCACAGATAGTCTGTGCGGGGGCTGTCTGAGATCGAATCGTGACTTGCTCCATGGGCCACACAGATGATGCAAACATGATTTAAACATTTAAATACTCTGAAAGAATCTAGAGGTCATCTTCCTTTTTTAAAAAATGAGAGAAAAAAAACGTAGTCAAATAAATTTGATTTAATGACATTATTTGAAAACTTTTAAGTTGCGATGCGAGAGTAAAAGAGCAAACAAAAAACTAAACAAAATCCTGAAAGCTCCATTTAACACCTCCAACTGTTCAGCACTGAGCTATAAAAATGCAAATGCAGCACAAGCCGGTAAAGAGGGGAAACCTGATCCAACTGGGCCAGAGTACCTGTTGATGACGAGTGTCTGTCAGCCCTGTGACGGGAGGAATGCAAGGAGAGGGACGAGAAAGAGGGGGAGGAAAAGTTTAGATGGGAAGAGAGGAGTGGAATTTTTTTTCTTTCAAAGTCAGTGGGGGAGAGAATCTACTTCAAGTACGTACAGAGTATTTAGCAAAGCGTCGCCTCAAGCTCAGGCAAAAAAGGGACGCTCACTATGAATGACCCCCAAAGTAACTCCTCATATATAGCCAGAAAATAAAATAGTATTGTGAGACATTTTAAATTATTTATAAATGTAATATAAAATTAGTCAGAAACCTATTGAACGTTTCACATTTTGTCCTATTACAAACACAAGGTTCAATGCATTTCATTTGTTTTATTATTCTATTATTGTTTTTTGCTTAACATACTGAGACTATGTAGGGCATAACAGTGAACATATTTGTGGATTTCAACTAATAAAACCCTGAAATGTGTGAATTTGTGTTCAGATTTGTCTGTAATTTTAGCTGCAGATCTTCCAGGTGTGTCTCAAACGGTGTTGAACATCTGGAAACCAAAATCTTTGCCCATGAACACATGAAGATGCTTTGATCTGAGCCATCTTGGAAGGTGAACTTTTGGCCCAGCCTTTGAGACATTTTCTTCCAGTATTCTCCTGTATTTAGCTCCATTCACCTTCCCAACAACTCTGATCTGGTTCTTTTCACCTGCTGGAGAAACATATCCCCACAGCATGATCTTCTAGATTTACTCTTTTAGCTGCTTCTCTGATTGGTGCCAGTCAGTTTAGTCAACGGCCAAGTCTGGGTAGATTTGCAGTTGTGTCACTAATTATTTTTATAATCTCATCCTCCTTTAAACTTCTTAATAACTTTATTCCTGACCTTTGTATCTGGGATTGGATTCTCTTGGTTACGATCAAAATCTCATGACCACAGGTAAACCAGTAAACTGAGAGCTTCCCTTTTTCGCTCAGCTCTTTCTCCACCATGACAAATCAGAAAAACACTCAGCTTACAAAATCTAAATTAATGTAATCTATCTCCAACTCCCATTTGAGAACAACTGTAACTTTATCCATGATTAAAATAAAAAAAATAAAACTCTCGTATACACAAGTTTTTTTATAATATGATTAATCTTATTAAAATGTCATCCGAAACTAATCTACTGTCTATTTGTCCAGTCTGAGAAAACCTCTGGATCAAGTTTTCTTTCTGGGGAATTCTCAGCTCGGAGGAGGCAGAAATAAAACATCACTCTTCTTGTTTTCTTTTTCTGTTTAATAGCTCAATTAATCACGGTGTCACAACACGTGCAACATTCTAAGAAGAGCAAGTTGACAAGAAGGTCAGTGACAGGTAGCAGCACTTATCACCCTCGTCAGACTGCCTGGTTTTCTGTCCTGTTCTCACATCCAGTCATCAAAACTGTCTCTGTCCCACTAAAAACAGTGTGTTCTTTCTGCTGAGGCTGATGGGAAAAGTGTCACTCCACAGCCAGGTGAAGGAGAGTTCTCCAGGAGGAGAAAGACATTGAGACTGACACTAAAAGAAAAAGGGAGCTACTTATGGTCCCTGGAGAAAGGACCCTGGAAGCTGCCAGCAAACTGCAGCTGCACCTTTGCAGATAAACTGAGTAGGTACCAACAAACTCCAGCAGTCCAAAAAAAATCCTAACATATATGCATAAAGTCTCTGGCTGATTTTCCTTTAAACACAATCACAAACTTTAAAAAAACCAAACATATAAATGCTGCACAAATGCTGCAAGTTTCAACACTCAAAATGCCCATGAGATACGCAAACGGCCACAGACGGCCCAAGGGGATTTCTCTTTCCATACCCTCAGTGCATCAATGAAGGTTTCATTTCCTGATTCCTTCATCCTTCCAAATGAGGCGTCGGCTGTCAGTAGATCTCCCTTGTTTAAATAGCTCCCATAATTGCCTGTGTTGTGTGCTGGGCAAGGCTGGCGTCCAAAGCAAATATTTCCAAGCGGAAAGGGGTTCTGGCATGGCTTGAAGAAGTGCTCATGTTATTTGGGCTTTAAACAGTTTTTAAGGCTTCTCTAAAGGACCGGAGAGAAAGGAAAAACATTTTAATCAAGTTAAAAGACCTGTCTCACTCCTGAAAAATGAGACAAGCCTCTGCTCTAACCTTATTTCATTTGAGGAGACGAGAGGAAAAGGAGTATTCAAACCGAGAAAGATTAGGAGATTGGTTGTATTTGCAGAGGCCATGTCTGCTGGTTTTTCAGATAGCCTTGGCTGTATATATAACATTTGGCCTCGCACAGAGCTTTAGAGCCATGTAAACATGGTGGTTGCCTTACAAAAACTCCTGAACTCTTATTTTGGAGAAATACTCAACTCTTTCATTCTCTCCCTCTTTTTTTTTTTTTTTTTTTTTTTTTTAGAGGGTTCACTGACTTTGCGGGAGTTTCTAGCTGACTCCGACTTTTATTCGAGGCCAGAAAGTGAAAAACTGCAGCTATCGGTCATCAAAGCTGTCTGTGCATCCATCCCAGTGCTTGGTCTCAGAAATGTCTCTGTGGTCCAGACAGACCAGAGACAAGGAGGTGAGTGGACAGACACCGTCTTCCCCTGGCATTTCGCTTGCAAGATGCGAAGGGATGCAAGAAATAAAAAGGTGATTTAAATCATTATGTTTTCAAATCAGTTTTTCAATGTATTTATAGTTAGATATGAGAGAAAGTTTTAGGAATGCCCAGAGTAGAGTTCATCACAGCGTTATGGATTCGAGAAATTAGCACCGCCACATCAGTTTTATTAAGATAACAACATGCTAAGCAGGTGACTGATAACCCAAGCTAATCAAGAAACAGAAAATATTTCAATATTATTATTCAATGTTTTAGCAAATGCTTACAATAACAATAAGATAGTGGCACAGCTTTTCTAATATGGAAATATTTCTTCTTAAAGTGAATCCTGGCTTGCAAAGCACCATCTAGCAATTTGAGTTTGAGTTATTATAACAGGCCCAAGAGGTTAGAAAGGTATTTAAGCTTCACACCCTGTAGTTTCATCATTTTAGTAAGACACAAAGTAGTTTGGGCCAGTGTAGTTGTCTGGTTGGATGATAGATTGACTGTTGATGATTTAAGAAGTTGTATGGGACTTGAACATGTCACACTGTGCAAATTGGATCGTATAAAATCTTGACATAAACTTCTGTCACACTGTATAATGGAAGATGCCAGACAGCTTGACTTATTGCCGCTGCGAAATCATGCCATAAAGACCTGACAGACACAAAAGTCCGACATTAAATGAACAGCAAGAGAATCGAAGTCTGTAAAAATCATTCAAGCAACTGCTGGTCAGTTATGGACCATGTAGACTTCTCATGTCCTCTGAGAGCTGCTCACTTAGTGTTTCTTGACCAGAACTAAACAAGCGGAGGGAAAATTTACTTTCTGTCCCTAAAAAGCCGGAACCACCAATCTGAAAGCCTGAGGTATGAACAAACTGACAGCCATTTTAAACTAGGATTAGCCGTTTACTGCAGGTTAAATATCAGTTTAATGCTTTTATGTTTTAACATTTGATTTGTTGACATGCATTATATTGTTACTTTTTAGGTGATGCTTACATTTTTACTACTGGTTGTTGACATATTTGTGTATTTAATATATTTTTTTGTTTTTTAAATAATGTATATTTCAGTGTTTTTAATATATCAGTTTTTTTTTATTTTCATCTATTACACTTTATATTGCCATTTGCATGAAATGCTATATGAACAACACATGCACACACTTGTTTTTCTCTTTTCCCATATGAAAGGCTCTATAGTTTTCTTTAACCCTTTCATGCACGAATTATGATCTTTTGTGTCAGGATTTTTTTCCAATTTTTTTTTTATTTTCTTACGGCATAAAAAAAAGGTAGGGAAAATTTTTTTTCATTTTATTTAATTTTTTTTAGGTGAACAATTGTAATTTTCTCCAAATACAAAGTTGTTATTTGAAAAATACATCAGTAGTATTGTTCTTTTTCTGATGTCACAATATTTTTTTTTACCTGCAAGAGTCGTCTACAGCAGAAGGAGGGACGGGGTCGGTTGGCATGCTTTTTTGTCTGTCGGCCATATTGGATTTAACAAAAATAATTTCTTGCATTTGCAGCTGATGACCAGTAGTTGATAGTGTATTTTATGATGCATTAGTGTCCACTTCAGTGGTCTGTGTGCATTTATAACATAAAAATCAACAAGAAGCACAAGAAAATGGCTTTTAGATAGCCGTCCACTGTAGTGACCACTATGCATGAAAGGGCTAAAATCATCTTTTCCTTCATGTCCATTTCATCCTACAACCTGAACCAAATAAACTGGTCAGTTCCTCCTTTGCACAGAATGACTGTCAGATCAGAGATGTAACACTGTGTCAAGATATTCCCTGTCAGCTGAGCAAAGGGGTGGAATAGGAGCAGAACCTGCTAAGGAAAAAAGTTAGATGTGACAGAGAGAGGTGATACGATAGCTGAATTTGAACCACAGTAAGTCTTGCTCTTATCTGTTACATTATATCTCTGGTGGCCAAGCAGCGGGATCGAAAGTCAGCTCCCACTGAGTTCATTTCTCCATTTCCTTTCCCAAAATTTCAACTCAAATTAATGTCAGGCTAACTCAAAGCTTTGCAGTAAACCACTTTCCTCAAAGGTTGATTGACTGATCAAGTATTAATCAACTAAAATATATTCTGAAAATTCTGTTTCTCTAGTTGGATAGAGGAATTATTTTTGACTGACATCATTTCCTGAATATTCATGCAAATTCAGTTAAAATGTAAATATTGTTGTCTAACAAAACATCTGGATAACTATATAAAACATGATTGCTGCTCCTTTAAATGATATGATAAGTTGGCTGCCTATTGATAACGCATATCCATCATACTGATTATTAAATGTGATGATATCTATTTCTGAAACTAGTAAATCTTTGGCATATTAGTTTGACGTACACTTCAGATTTTTGGCAGATTTATTGTTAATTTTAATTTTCGAAACAAGTTTCTTCTAATTGGAAGTAAAATTAACATTCTTGATGCGTCCAGAAGGAGAAAGAAAAGGGTCATGGTAAGTAGGTCTTTCAAACTGAAAGACTTGCAGCTCACCAATATTAATTTCAAAAGATGGCTGTCTTATTTCATTTTAGAAACAAATTTTAGAACAAAAAACATCTTAACCCTAAATGTTTCTGGGTTATGACTTACTTTGATTTAACTAACATTTATTTTCACAATACTTTTATAGTCTAACCTGACTAACTACAGCCAAATGCTCCTTTGTCCTTACATTGGGTCTTCAGTCCCGCTATGAAACCTGTTATTTCCATATGTATTAAGTAACATAGAATCCTGATTTTTCATCAGAAGGAAACTCAAAGTTGAGCAGACTTGTGGTTAAAAACTGCTTCAAACCTTTTATTAGCGCCAGCATTTCACATCTATCTCACCAATAGTTTATTTACACGCGGCTTGTTCACATCTGCTATGCAAATCCAAATATCTGCTAGCTGTTGATTTTCATTTACAAATAAAAATACGAAACAAAGACTTGATTTAAATCAATTTTTCTGGTTCTACAACCAAGGCAGACTCCCAGGTACCAAATTTGATGAGCTGGCATAAACTTTCCAAGTCTAAACTCTTTCCTAAACATCCAGACTGGAATTTCACCGTTTCTCCAAAGTGAGTCTGGAAGCATTTAAACAACAATACCCCAGGATAAGTATTTGAGTGGCCATCGCTTTTCCAAGAGGACAAGAGGCCTTGCCTTGACGTCTGACGGCTTCCAGTCTACAGCATGCTTACAACCTTAAGCCCAGTCTAAGGCTTGAGTTTCCCACTCCTAAAGCCCCGCCGGTGGGTTCAGCTGGAAATGTTCATTTCATGGTGGATGGGGCTGAGCAAACCTGCGAGAGAGTTGATAGCCTTCAGCAGCCAACTAATACTCTAATCTCAGATTTATCCTGTAACTCATCACTTTAGTCCCTTTCCTCTGAGCTGTGGAGAGGCAACAGAGTTTGTGCATGTCACAACAAATACAAAGTATCTGCTTGCTGGGATAAGTTGCATTTGAATTTAACCTTCTGGTTGCACATCATTAAATTGAGCTTGAGTTTAAATGTAAAATATGCCTAATAAATAGCAGACTGTCTGTTAAATATAATCACCAATGGTATCAACTGACTATAATTGTGTTAATGTAACATTGCAATGTAAAGATGTTTGTCTTTGCAAGTTATTTTTAATAGGGGATTATGAAAAACAAATTTTTTGCTTTCTGCTGTGTTATAGCTGTTTGTCAATTTCACATTTTCACTCAAAGATCTGACAATTCATGTTAGCCTAAACAATAAAACAACTCATCTCTCTAATGTATATTTATGCAACAATGATGAGTGGTTTGACAATGTGATTTGGGTTGTTGCATGTGAACATGATTGCGTGTCTCACTCATCTGTACATTCTTGTGAAAATATGCAAAGCAGTTTGTTTCCAAAGTCAGAAAACCACAAACAATTGATTGTTTTTAGAAAGCTACACTTGTATTCCAACTATGCAGCATTACTCCACTCTTCCCAGTGCCGCTTCCTCTGTTCTCATTCACAGGGAGACTTCTTGCAAAAACATTTTTTTTCTTCTCGTCAGCTTCGGCAGACATGTCGTCCATGATGCTGTCAGAAATTATCCGATTTCGTGCGACGTCAGGAATAGCTTGTCATTGTTTGGCTATGAAACAGCTTGTAAGAGCTCAGCCATTGTGCCGCTACAGCGACCTGAACCAAATAACATTATTTTCAGTTCAGGCTAAAACTTCAAGAGATTACAAACATGAACATTTTTACTAAATGAAAGCAATTTGCTGAAACTTACTAAATAAATGACATATAAGAACACGGTTCCAGCAATACAAAAACTTCACAATAAAAAAAGAGAATAGCACAATTTATGATTGCGAAGACAAAAATAATTTTTTCTAAGAAAATGGCTGGATTACTAATTACTAAGTAATGTCAAAGATGCACTGATAAAATTGGTTGCTGGCCAAAGCAGAATAATTTTCAGCCTGATTGGTCTGGACCAATCAGCCAGTCAGAAATAATAAAAACAATCTGATCTTTTCTCAACCAGTGAATCAATCATAATTAAGAGCTACTCTGTCAATTTGATACAGTTCTTCAGCACAGATCTTATTACTGAGCGAAGACTTAAAATTAACTATTTTCCAAATCAGTGATGTGTTAAATATAAGTCAGAGTGAGAACTGAAGGTAAAAGAGGATGTATTTTATTTGGCATGTGGAGAGATGGGCTATCTGCAGCTTGTTAAGGCTGAATGGAGACAAGTGGCTAAAGCCAGTGGATGGACGATACAATAAAATGACTTGAACATGATCAACAGACTTTTTTTTACCAAATACTTATTTACTCTTCAGTATTTTTTGGATGTATACTTTTTACTTTTACTTGAGTAAAAATTTATTGAAGTATTGCCACTCTTACTTGACTACAAGTTTTGGCAACTCAGCCGATTCCTCGCGGTGTGGAGGAGCAGCAGCTGTAATCAGAATATTTTACTGTAAGTGAGAACTAATTCACCCAGTAGAACATTTTACTTTTTAGCCACCTTGTATCAGAAATTTCACTCTGACTGCCATGATTCGAAGACGTGGATCATGGCAAAGTGTTGAAACATTAATGGATTAATAAATCAAAAGATTTGCCTTTTGGCTAAGGTTTTCCTGCACTGCAACAGATCATAGTAGTACCTTAAGTTCTTCTCCTGACAGTGATTAATCCTCATTATGAAAGGGGCATTCCATCATTGCCTTGCTATTAATTAATATCTACACTAAAGATTCTTTTGTAGATTACCTTATTCTCTGATTTTGTTTTCACAACACAAAAAAAATGACACATTTATTCTAATAATGGGGTACATTTCAAAGACTTCTATGCCCATAAACATGTGATGACAAGTAAAAATTGAGAGTATGGCTAAGAAAAGTTATTTAATGTTACATTCAAATGTGAGCTTCTGTCAGAGGTATGCGGCTTTTGTTCGCTGCATCAGGGGGAGAGGCAAATGGATGTAAAACCTTGCAGAGGAAATCAGCATGAAGGTCACTGATCTTTTCGCTGTCAGGACCTGTTCAGTGATACATCAGCACGCTGCTTCCTTTCATTTAATCACTGGGGATTATGAAAGCTGCAGCAAAACTCATCCAAGCAGAGTTTTTCAAACGAGACAAATCCGAATTTCCAACATAGCACAATGTCTCGGCACAATTACAACCATTAAGCGAAGAGAGTGAAAGGAGGTGACTTCTTCCTTCCTTCTATTTCAAAGCCATACCTCAGAGGCTTCTCCCATACGGTCGCTTTTATGTAATAGATCATGTTGCGTCTTTGGGGAAGGTTAAAGTAAAAGCACATTCATTTCCCTGTAGATTGCAGAGGGAATTGAAGCCTTTTCAATCAATACAAACCAAATCAGTGTCGGTCAATAAAAATCAAAGGAATATGGCCTGCCAAGGTGTGTGTATTTGTTCCTGTGCGACAGGGGAGCCACACGAGAGAGAGCAGCATGATGAATGCAAGTAAACAAGGCAGAGACACAGGTCTGGTGGTGCTCTTGTCAAACATCTATAATTTCTATTTCAAGCCTGCCTTTGCTTTCCCAAGTGAGTCACTCTTAGGCTGTATGCCACCGTGGCATTTCTTTTTACAGAACTGAAAGAAATATCTTTATTTGTGTCTTTTAGCGCCAGATAGAAGCAGAAACATATTAGTGGTTGTGAGGAAAGAGGTTGTCTGTACAGATGCTTATGATATTAAGCTGCTTAACTGACAAGCTAGCAATGATAAGAGTGTATTTTGGTTTCTGTGGGACCCTCACCAAAACACACAGGTCATAAATGTGGGGATGTTGGCGTTATGGTGGGGAACAGATCAGGCTTCCTTCATCTGGTTTTCATTGCAAAGAGGATGTGTGTTTTGGTTTAAATTGACACCAATTCCTTAGTTTTTCCTCAGACTCAAAAAACATATTTTTTATAGCTTCACCATGAGATAGGTGCAATTAAATCATTAATTTCCTCATAATTCTGATATAAAACTTTAGCAATAAAAAAATCGTAATTGTGACAACTTTTTTTTTTCAGTTTTGATCAGACTCATAGCTCAAGATAGTTATATTCATTTCCAAGTCTAAAAAAATGATGTAAAAACAAAACAAACAAAAACAAACAGATTAAAAGAGAAAAAAACTGGGAGACTTGTCAAACCGGCACCCTTTGGAACAACTGAAAAGCTCTCTGTGTCTAAGCCAAGTTTGTCTGTGCTTCAATGCAGAGGGAAAACACCAGGTGTGACATTTGAAACAATTTCTGCTCCACTTCTGACAAGCATCATTACTCTCATGCTCACAGGTGCCAGCCCTCCTGTTTCTCCAAACAACTGTCACCACAAAACTTTTTAGGGAATTGTGTAAGTGTCACTTTTCAGTGTCAATCAGTGTCTCACATGCGTCACTTGTGATAGTTAAAGTGCAATATACAAATGTAGAAGTAAAAATGTTATTTCGATGTTACGATTATTCAAGCCACTCAAAATCTGTAAGTCTAACGAGTTAAATTCAATTAATTTTCTCATAATAATTCACTTCACTCCAAAAAGTGATGTTAAATTAAAGCTACATATGCTGGGATGAGAAAGGATTTCAAAAGCTCAGACACAAAGAAATGTTGCCAATAAGCACCATTTAATATATGTTTGGAAAAAAGTTATTTTTGCATAGTAACATCATGTCATCAACATAAAATATTTAAGGAGAGTTGTTTCATAAGTTGTGTTGTTATCCATAGAAATAACTTTCTTACTTTAAAAGCTGCATTAATATGCCAAATATGTTTTAGTTTGCTCTTACTTTTCTGTCTCTGAAACACAAAAATGTTTGCTCTTTACAGTTCTACAGGGTTCATATCCATTTTTCCTGTTGGGTACAATAGCTCTGTGTGAAATAAATTATACAGTGAGTGACATCTCTCTCCGTGCTGACAGAAGCGGTCTGCTGTGATATTGCATTGTTTCCACCTTGCTGACTTTCTGACATCTTTGTGGGGGTTCAGGGTCGACAGAGGGAAGACCTCAGAAACCAGAGTGTCCCCAAGAGAGGCACACAGCGGCGCGTTCTGCTTCACGCTTCAGTACCTTCTGCCACCGCCCAATGTTATTACACTGCCAACCCATCCAATTTTCAGGAGCTGTGAGGCACATGCAGCAGGAAGAAGTAGACGAGGATGCATGTACGCTGTCCTAACTTGTGTTAATTAAGTGACAGTCACAGATATTGTTTCCTGGAACAGAAAAGCCTTGTACCTCCTTCTGAGTTCAAAGTGCACCGAAACCACAAAGAGGAAAGCAATGTAGAGATCAAATCAATGCATCTCTGTGGAAGAACAACATGGGGTAATGCACTTTGAAGATTGCAAACTCGAAACTGAATTAACTCTTAGGAATCAGGTGTCCCTCTCCTGCTTTGGGTTCTGAGGATCCAACCTTGTGTGGGAACCAGCTGCTTAGGTTCTCTATTCCGAGGCCAAGGAATACCAATCTTCTCTGAGGGGCCAGAAAAGAGCTTAAAGCAGGAAAAGGAAGCTGGAGTCTTAACATGAAACCTCTGCTACACTGCTTCCTCTCCTCACTTGTGTTTGTGTTGAGGATTATTACCTTAGCAGTGCAGAGCGCAGGTATTAAGGAACTAAATTCTTGGGAAAAAGACACTTCTTTAAAATTGGGTTTCTACTCATTGAGCAAAGATCAAAATTCTTTGTTAGTTATTCTGATGATATAAATACTAAATTTAAATAATAGGTGGATAAACAGACTGCTTGATGACTGAATGAACAGATGATAGAGGTGTCATAATCCAGTTGTAGAGGGTCAACCTTTTGCAACTATTACATGTGTCCTTAACTGCATAATTAGGTGATTAGCAGGACTCTAATTACCTCCTCATGAACCTGAGTGCAGTTTAGTGATCTGATTCAGGTGAACTGGACTTGGGTTGTATCAAAAACTTGAAGGACACTGGACCTCTGGAGTTTGGCTCCTCTACTATTGATGCTATTGATGATAAAGGAGAGATGCATGGGCTGATGTACGGATTTATGAACTGAAAGATGGACGGACAGATGGATGGTGGGCAAACAGATGGATGAACAGGGGGAAAGATGGATGGAAGGGCAGTGGGCATACAAATGAATGAACAAACTGCATAAAAACACTTTCCAAAAGAACTTTAATTTCTCAAGGAAAGGTCGCTTTTCATGACATGTTCTTTCAATCCTTGCATAATATCAATGAGTTAGGTGTAAAAATAAGGTGTAGGTTTACCAATTTGACAGAATCAGGATTCTTTTTGAGAAAAAAATCAAAGAACTAGAACTTTATCTTAAAGTTTTTCCACAATGGCTCATGCAACCGCTACAAGCTACTTCCAGCAGTCAACTCAACTTGTGCTGCTGCGTCACATGTGATGACTCTGCAGAATATGTCAAGCATACCCTAATTATTTGGCCAATCTATTTAAGATGCAAAACTTCCAGCTGTACTTTGAATGTTATATCCTGCACCAGTCTACTGCCTGCACACTTTCTGCTACTGCTGCTGCTGCTTCTGACCCTCCACCACCCCAGCATGCCCCTCGGGGCCCGAGATCAGAAAACTTCTCATCACTTCCTGATATGCAAAAAACATTGTGAATTAGAAAAGGGCTCATCATCAAATGTTGAGCAGCACGGCGTTTAAGTGACAAGAGCCTGGAAGCCGTTGGATGAGAGATGTACTGAAAGATTTACATGTGAGTTGTCTGACTGAAATCACGTTTACGTAAAAATATAACAAACATTCCCTCGGCTTGTGGAAGTTTCACTTTGAGAAACTATCAAAGGGCTTGATAGATGCAACTTTGACGCAACGGCCGGACAACCATGGATTACAATTACACACCTGCACGCAAGGCAGTAGCTGATCCATGGTACGACAAATGATCCATGAGCCACTGGACGCTGCTGCTAAATGACTTGGAAAATAGTCCCAATTTATACTGCAGACACAAGCGATGAAGATAGAGGGAGAGAAAGGCAAAAGCACAAAGGAGCCAGGGGTTCATAGTCAAGTCAGGACAAGATTATTACTAATCTAAAAATGCATTTTCCGTTCCACCGTACCTTAATCCCAGCCTTACATGCAGCTCATTGGTAAATGTGGGAGTAATACAAACGTGTTGCCAGAGTGCCCACATGTAAAAGCCTTTTACACTGAATCACTGTTAACTGTTGATACATTTTTCAATCACTTGAACTCAGAGCTAAACCTGCTGTAACAAGACGCCTTTTTCCTCCTCAAAGAAATCAAAGAAGACGCTTCATGCTGAAATAGCAGCCTGGAGAGAGATGATTTCTGAGGAGCAGTGGGTCTGACTTGGGGGTTTCAAAGCAAAACAAAAGGAATGTAGGGTGGGGGAACGGGAAAGAAGGAGCAAGACAGAGAAACAGGATGGGGGTGGGTGGATGATGTCTATGTTAAGCAACTAGCAGCAGCAGCAGCAGCAAGGGAGCTGTATCCCCCTTAATTTCACAACCGTTTAAGCGTTACAGGTCCTGTGTGAGGCCAGGTTGAACGGCACACTGGTGAAATTTCACACCATGGGAAAAATCGACGACTCACGGCTCGCTCTGAGCTCTCAGCTCAGTGCAAATCTTTTCATAATTTTTTCTCCCTTTCATCCTGCGCATTATAAAAAAGGTTTCAATTTTCGTTTTGTAAAAACATATGTGTAGAATAACCGCTCCTTGAGCAAGGAAGTAACAGATATCCGAAGCAGCAGAGTAGTAAGAGTTCAAACCAGCCTTCAGTCATACATCACCATTCCTAAAAAGACCTTAGACATGCTGAAAAAACAAGCTATACAGACTTAATGCCCAAATCAGAGCACGTGTGATACATATTCTTAATAAATAAATATTCTCCTGGCAAAGGATTTTTCAATGCAAAAACTTCAGCTCTACAGTTAAATGATTTGACAAAAACATGCAGTAGAAAGGCTGCTGCTGCTGGAACTATGTAAGCAGATTTACTCACCGAGACAGTTGTGCCCATCATGGGCCAAACGGAAACCGTCGTAGCATGTGCACCTGTAATTTCCTGGGATATTGATGCACTCATGGACACAACCTCCGTTGTACTCAGTCGCGCACTCATCGACATCTGCAGGGAAATAAAAAGAAATAAATAAAGGTGTGAACATGCTTACAGTTGAACTCAAAATTGTTGATACACCCCCAGATATGAATCTAAATGTTCATTCAAGTGTTTTTACAAAATGAAACCCTCAAAAGATAACTTAATAGAAGTGTTTTGAGCACAATTTTATCTGTTTTAATGTATAAAAATGTAATGTTAAGCTGTATTATACCGTAAACTTTAATTTATGATTATACACAATAATCAATCAATGAAAAATTTTCATTGGAATACATCAAGGGCTGCACAATGGTGCAGTTGGTAGAGCTGTTGCCTTGGAGCTAGAAGGTCTCTCTAAATTCTCCCTAGGTGTGTGTGTGCATGGTTGTCTGTTGCCCTGCGACAGACTGGCGACCTGTCCAGGAGATAGGCACCAGCAACCCTCCCGACCCCAGTAGGGACAAAGGTGGTGTACAGAAAATGGATGGAATACACCAATGAAACATCTTTTAAATCCTGACAAATTTTGAGTAACTCTACCAGTATTTGAATAATTAATCTTTACAGTTCTTGACACTTGAAATTTTTTATTGTGTCTTTAAAAATATGATTTAATGTTAAATGTATTTTTTATGATATTTACTGCCTGATTTGAAGTTCAAAGATAAACATGCAAAAAATGCAAATTAAAATTGCAAAGTAAAACTTTCACAGAAAGCAGCAAAACAGAAACTTGCAAAAGCTGATGCATGAAAACACTGAAATACGTAGAAACTCAACTCTACTTTATTGTGAGCAACTCCTTTATCTTATTCAGTCTCATTAAACAGTCAATTATGAGGGGCAGTTTAAGACAAAATCTATGTTTTGTCTCACACACTACTAAAAACCCATACAAACACACAAAATATTAAATATTTTATACTATTAAAATGTCACACACATACACATTTTTTTCTCTCACACGCATACACAAAATACTAAAACTGCACATATAAACTAATAAACTAGAGACTATTTTTTGTATGTGTGAGAGTTGTCACTGAAGAGGCAGGGCATAATTTGGAGATCAGATCGCGCATGCATTGATACAACAGTGAAGTTAGCTTCAAGTTGGATATTGGAGCTATACGGTGTAAGCAGTGTTAGAGCTGGAGTAAGTGGCCTTAGAACCGCCGTTATAGCCGGAGTAAGCGGCCTTAGAACCGGCGTTAGAGCCGGAGTAAGCGGCCTTAGAACCGGCGTTAGAGCCGGAGTAAGCGGCCTTAGAACCGGCGTTAGAGCCGGAGTAAGCGGCCTTAGAACCGGCGTTAGAACCGGAGTAAGCGGCCTTAGAACCGGAATAACCCTTAAGTGAACCTTCAAGCGCTTGAGGAGGGTGCAGGAAAGAACGGCTGACCGAAATTAGCGTTCATAAATCGGATTAACCTTGAGCTAAGTGCCGCTTACACCGTGGAGCTCCAATATCCAACCTGAAGCTAAGTCACTGTGGTATCAACGCAAGCGCGATCTGATCTCCAAATTATGCCCCGCCTTTTCTGTGGCAACTCTCACACATTCAAAAAAGTCTCACACATACAACAATTGAGTCCCTCTCACACATACAAAAATGAGTGTCTCATACAAAAAATTAGTCTATATTTTATTAGTTTATATGTGCAATCTTAGTCTTATGTATGTGTGTGAGAAAAAAATTGTGTGTGTGTGATATTTTAGTAGCGTGTATGCACAATTTTAGTATTTTTTGTGTGAGAGAAAAATTGTATGTGTGTGTGATATTTCAGTAGTGTGTATGCGCAATTTTAGTGTTTTGTGTGTGTGACAGAGAAAAATAGTATGTGTGTGTGATATTTTTGTAGTATATATGTGCAATTTTAATATTTTGTGTGTGTGTATGAGTTTTTAGTAGTGTGTGAGAGAGAAAACATAGTTTTTGTTCTAAACGGCCCCTCATAGTCAATAAATGATCTCTGGTTGTATTTTACAATCGCTATTTTTTTAAGGTTTGCAGTTTTAAGTGTGATGAGATTATGGAAATATGCAAATATGTACACAAAGAAAGCTGCACTGTAACAGGGAAACAAACTGACACTAAGCTCCAGCTAAGCTGTAATGTTTGCATCACTGAGACTGCAACTTGAAACAGTCAGCAAAAACTCACTTAAATACACAGATTATTCCAATGCATCATGGAAGCTTTGATGTATTAGTGACGTTGATTAAATACAAACAGATATTGCTACATAAAAGCAGTTGGAAAAATAAAAGAAAAACATTGCACAGTTTTAAATATCACTGGCTGTTCAGCTGTGCTGTTCACACTTTAGATCTCAACCACATATTTATTAACAGGGATGGTAATTAGTGAAAGTCTGCTACAACTCCTTTAAAGAGCTACAGTCTCAAAAAATTCGGGGACAAAATAATCTCTTGATTTACAAAAGGATGGTTCAGTGTTTTTAAAGCTAAAGGACATAATGAAAGGTGTTTTGAGGCCCTTTCCATTATAATTCTCTTAGGAACATTCAGACCCTTTGTCTTCATTCGTGTCATAAAGAGACAGAGCAAGTTTTGATGTTATTTCCCCAACTAGATTTTACTAAGCACAGCACGCTATGTTTTCTGTTTATAGCACACTCCACATTTACTGGTACCCTTGGTCAAGATGTGCAACAGCTTTCAAAACAAATCTGTCTTTTATTGCAGTAGCATAATTTCATACAAAAACATTAGCAGCCCAAACTCCAATTTACCGTAAGTGTAGTTATTCACTGGGGAGAAAGGGTTAACATTAGGAAATAATTGCATTTTACAAAATGATCAGTGCCACACTTATTTGCACCTCTATTAATTCCCATAAAACTAATGTGACTGAGCATTTTTTTTATACTTTATTTTTTTTAAGTTGATCAGAGTGCAAATGACCTTTTGCTTAGTAACATATGACTTCATCTTTCCTTGGGGTGTAACTATGACATGAACTAGATATGCATTTTATTTAGCTAATGGTCACTAGGTTGATTCAGAACCCTTTATTTATCTTTCAAATACGCACAATGGTGGTAAGAAAGGTTAAAGAAAATATCCAAAACTTTGTGTTGGAGAACTGCAGCAAACAGTGCCTTCTTGGAGTCAACAAATCCTCATTAAAAGTATTAGAACTATAAAAATGCCAACCAGGTGTTGAGACCCGAGACCTGAAAAACATACTTTCTGATCTACCATCACAAATGAAAATGTGTCGTGTTTGCCAAACGCTGTTGTGACTTTCAATAGAACAAAATTCTTTGTTGAAGTGAGACTAAAACTAAGCTTTATAGTAATCCTTCCATATTGGTTTGACGTAAATCCAAGATTACAACATCCAGAAGCATCTCAAGCTCACTGTTAACTAAGGTGAAGAATCTGTGATGCTACGGCTAGAGGAACTTATCAACGCCCAATGAGCCTCACTAGACTACATAGCATTATGAACTCTGAAAAATCAGGTCATTAAAAGTAATGTTGTGGCCTCTGCCAAAAAACTGAAAATAGTTTGTCAAACATGTCAGAAGACTACTAATCTAAAACATAAAAACAAATCAATTCAGAAATGGTCAAAACCATATCTGGTCAAAACAAGTTCTAAATTAAACCAAACCAAATTAAACTAACCAGAGAAGACATTACGATATGCTCAAAACAAATGTTTTACAGGCTGCAAATAGTTAAAATATGTGAATACTTAACACTTAAAACAGTTGTAACTCCCTATTTGTTGCAGTTCACACATCAAATATACTTTAACATTCATTAACAAGCACAGGGGAAACAGTCTTAGAATTACCACAGAAGCTGAAATCTGTTATTAGGGATACAGCCAATCAGCGCCAAAGTAAAAAAAATTAAATTGTGGATTAATTGCTTTGCAAATGGCAGCCATGATTGTGTCAAGTAGCATTGCACCTAGTTACTTCAGCATCCCAAGATGAATTTCCCTATGTTCTATGACAAAATCCATAGGCAGTTTTCTGCAATAAATTGAAGTTAAATTACACAGAAAAAACTGTATTATCCAAACAAGGTTGTCCATAGTATTAACAAGATTGGTGCAAAAATTGGTAATTTTGTAAAAACACTTCATCACTTTGTGTTCTTGCCATTGACATGATACGTTTCTGTATTAATTTTGTTCTTTTTTAGGCATTGTGTATTTTTTTCTTCTTTTTTTTTTACTTGTATTTGAAAAGATTAAAAATGGCTAAAAAAGAAATAAAAAAAACATATTAACATAAATAAATACACTTAAAGGTCAGATTTTTTCTAAAATGTTCAAACTCAGATTGTATTACTTTACTGAAAGATAAATTTACACATGACTACCTACTGTGCAAAACAACATGTAAAATATTAACTAATCACTTTAGTTAAACTAAAGTAATGAGCAGACAACGGGTTGTCAGCACTTTGCTGATTTGCTACACCATTTTATTCAGAGCTATTCGTTTTGCATAGTGACAGTATCCAGATGTAAAGCTCCAGGAGTCCATACAAATCATCACTCAGCTGGGAAATGTCTAAACTAAGAACCCCCAACACAAGATTATTGATTTTAGTGAGAACAAAAATACATTATGTCGCTCCATAAAGCCATTTCAAGTTTCATACTATTAAAAGATTTCCATTTTTAAATGTTCAATGATTAAATTAAAATGTATTCCTTACAATTCTAAAAAGTATAAAGTTCCCCGTTTTGCTCTCAACTTCCCTAACGAGTACTTCAGAGGAGTAACAAGCTGAGGCAAAAAACTGATTCACCTGCTACTGATGTAACTTGGACACCCGCCACCATTTTTCTGACTTTTATTGTTCAGCTTTTAAAGCCTAATACTGACAGCCAAGGTTTTATGCTATATTTAATGCCCTAAAGTTTTGACCAAATTCATGCCAAGACATCCCTTTTTCACCCCCTTTGGAATTTTATTACAGGCAGCATTCTACAAGTATCAACAGCGTTTTTCTAAACACGGGACATTAAAAACCTCTACCATTAAGCAGAGAACAAAGTCAGTGGCAAAATATGCAGCTAGTCATACAAAACATATTTTTGGCTAGGACACTAAAGAGACGGAGCTATTAAAGTAAACAAAATGATTTCACAAGCATGTATGCAGTCAGAAAGGAATCTGGAATAAAATTAGTCTTTGCTTTATTTTTAATGATGACATTACGGACAAACTATAAATCACTGATAAAATGCAAATATAGGCAGCTGGATGAGATTGAGTGGTTGAAACTGGAAGAAATGGTACATTAAAGAAAAAAATGAGACGGAGAGATGGAAAGATAGGAGATTGTTATGACAACCTAAGTAGAGTTATGATTAGTGTTGAGAGGCCTATATGGGCGCCCAAACAAGGTGGACTGAGAACATAAAATACCTCCATTTAACACAAGGTACTCCACAGAAAACAGATCATTCCTGTTGTTAATCTCCTCTTAGAGGTCTTTCTGTCTCAGGGTTTAAATAAATTTGTTGGTTAAAGCTGTCAGATCATTGCAAGTGTTCCCATTTTACAACATCATGTTGAGATTACTTCACTGTTTTTTTTAACAATATCACTGTCATTTTTATCTGCTTAAAATGAGTAAAATTCAAATGTTATAAATAGGTAGCCTCCAAAGACAGCATTCAGTCCTTTCTGTTCCACTAAACAAGATTTCCAGATTTTATTGGGAGAGTTATTTTCTAACATTTCAAGCTTGGTTAGTTTATGTTGTCCTGTTGGAAAGTAAAGTAGTACATTTTTGGGGTCCTGACCGCACAGAAAATTCTTTAATAAATAATCTGTACTTTGCTGAGCATTCCTAAACCCTGGTCCATCTTTCTGTTGCCATCGGAGAAAGAAAACTTACAAACATTATGACTCTGTCATCATCGTGCTCTCATATGTGGAATTTCGTTACGCAGCCGATGAGTGACGGGTTGTGCAGTGCCCCAAGTTTCTACACATATGCTACCAACATACAGTGTTGTGTTCATCTGCCTTGAACTTTACCATAAACCACAGAGTATATCATTAGGACTTTATGTGCTAGACTAACACGGAGCAGTGTATAACTGTTTAATGGAAGAAACATAATACACGCTTTTAATGCTTTTTCACAAATAAAAACCTTCAGAAGTCACCAAGTAGAGTCCAGCTGAGTGTTATTTAATATCAGTATAAATACATCTGTTCTGTATTTATAGTGAGATTAAGGCTCCATAGCCCATAACTTTGCCTCAGAGATTTGTTAGAGAACATTAAGGAAAGAACAGCATTATGATGACCAAAGAACACACCAGACAAGTCAGGAATTATTATGTGGAAAGGTTTGAAGCAGGCGTAAATTACTAAACAATATTTCCATTTTTCTTTTTACAGAGATCTGTTAATGTTATAATCACCAAAAACTTTGTAACAACTGCAAACCTATCCATGCTGTTAAGTTCAAACCTTTAATGTTACTCAGGGGGAAACGTGTTTTAAGGCAGTAGCTAAATATTTATATTTGTATATATACAGAGACAACAGAGAGCAAGAGATACAGTCGAATGGTTTAGATCAAAAACATCTTCTAGTGTTAAAAGTCGAGAGATAAATTCAATCATGAATCTCTGACAAGACTTCAGAAATGATCTACACAATCACTCTTCGTACAGTCTTACAGATCTTGAGCTATTTTGCAAAAAAGGATAAATAAAAATTTGTCTCTAAATCCTAAAAAACATATCCCAAAATACTTGGAACTGTAATTGCGGTGAAGGTACAGGGGAAGTAGTTTTGGAGGGGACCTGAATACAAACACATGCCATACTTTTGAAATTTCCTTGTGCAACAAGAACTTAAAAGCCATTATTTTCCTTCCACATCAAAAAAAAAAAAACCTGTGTGCATCTTCTTTATATTGTTGCATGGCTCACCTCAGCAGAACAATCAAAAATTGTTGGGAAAGGTGATTCTGCTGTCAGCCAACAAGGTTCTTTTATAAGTTGTACCAAGATTTAATGCAACACTTTGATATGTTTTAATTTGATGAATGTTGCTTTTAAATGTTGTTTCTTGCGTCCTTAAGAAGCTCAACTAACCTACACTTCAATGGAAACTGAAATATTTTACAACAAACTCAATAAAACAAACTTTTACAACCTAAGGCGCAAGGCCATGAAAAGTACCCAGTAGAATACATGAAAGAATAGTGCTGGTTTAAAACAAACAGTATTGTGAAATATGGTTTTTATAAAGGTAGTAATAAAAATGGTTGGATATAATGATCTGAGGGTTTTGAGCACATTAAAAGAGGCTACAAAAACAAACTTGTTTTAGGCTGAAAGTCCTGCCGCTGGCAGTGTGAATATCCCCGACAGCTTGGCAGGGCCTCCGACTGCCGTTTCAGCCGCTATCTTAATTTTCTCCTCAAACATGTGTAGGAAATTTACTGCTTCATTTCATCTTGTCACAAAGGAGCACTCTGCACCTGGCTTCCACTTTCCTCCGGTTGTAGCTTTCTTGGTTGGTCCTCCTTCCTCGTTGGGAAAATTGCAAAGCTAATGAGTTATTTCAGCTGAGACAGAACCTCTTATCAAGCCTGTCACTGGCCTTAAAAGCTTATATAAAGCTGTACAGGGCAATGCATCGCAGTGTTCTCAACATTCCTCGCAGGCTTGCACAGGGGGTTGCAGTGGTTTAAATCTCAGACATCAGGCACCATGGGACTTACCTTCACAGTGTTTGCCATCACCTTTGTAGCCAGACTTGCAAATGCATTTATAAGACTTTGGGGTGTTCTGACAGATGGCATCGATGCTGCAGTTGTCTAGAGCCTCTGCACATTCGTCCACATCTAGGAAAGAGCAGGGAGAAAGGGCAGTAAGTAAGCTGTTACAGATAATCACTGATGTGTGTTGGGTCCAGTAAAGTTTTGTGTCTTAAGCGCTTGAAGAAAAAGCACATCCTTTCTTCCTGGAAGATGGAAAATCAACAAAAACAACATTCAATAGACATAAGTCTAGACTAACACGGACTAGCACTTTATCTCTGAATTGATTTCCCCAAATTTTAGTCAAACAAAATCCTACTTCTGAAATTTAGATCTTCTTCAGGTTCTTGCCACTTGCAGTTGTCTTGGACAGTCTAAAAAAAGGAAAAATGAAAGTATAAACCAGCCAGCTACTTAGTTCTAAAGCTTGGAGCTGCTGAAACAGTATTAATTGGAATTGCAGTGAAGATTAGGCTCCTGTCCAAAAATGGTCTAACCTCTCTCAAAAGGCACCATGTCAGTGAATGTTTCCAGCATGTCATCATGGTGTCATAAGCTGGATTAACCCTGACTAATCAGTGTGACGGCAGCTCAAATAAGCAGAGTGGGAGGATTTTATACAGTAATGTAGTTTCTTGTCTCAAATTGAAACTTCTTTTTCAATTCGATGACTTTTTGCTCTGGAGTAAAAGCCACCATATGCAGAATTGATAACCTCCTCAGTTAAAAATCTGTAAGAATATGAAGGAAGCTGAATACTTGTATACAAATGAAAACTGAGGAAAAAGTCAATTGTTTAGATCCTCATATTACGGGTATGGGCTGTTAGAGATTCCAGTGGTTTTGTAACCTTGAATAAAAATACTACAGCATCATTGTTTACTCAAAATATTAAAACAAATTTATATTGAATTGCTTTTATTCAAAAGAAACTCAGAAATTATTGCTACTGTTCTTTTGTTTTCATTAAAAAGACTGAAGGAAAAAAAATACCATTTTGTTGGCAGATATTTATAGAGTAAGACAAATATAACAAGCTGATATTAGCTGGTTAGTGTGTTTTGGAAGTGAGCTTGGATTCATCTGCCTAACAAATATCGCTTTCATAGCTGCAGCTTTAAAACTGATGCCTGCTCTTTATTTCTCAGTCAGAGTCAACAATGTTTCATGTCCGTTTGAAAACACTCTCATAACACAAAAAGATTTGGAAACTCCAAATAAGACAACTCTACAACTAAAACATCTAGGACCAATTGTAATCAAAGTTTAATGGAAAACAGCTGGTACTACACAACCAGCCATTTTGTAGTACTTTATAACAAAAATATTTTTGCATCTCAAAAGATTTATATAGCACCTCTAGAAGTAAATCAATTGTTTCTACTCACTTAATTTTTTTCAGGAACAACACTAACCTACTTATCAGCTCATGCATTCCTGTTGACTAATGGATAAAAATGAAAAATCATTTTTAAAACGATAATTGGCCAGCAGTCTGAGATACATTTCCGTCATTACAATCTTTCATCAAAGACGAATGTTCAGTCCATGTCTACCCGGAAAGAAAGCATGAATAGATTATTTTGCCAAAATCCCAAAGTTTCTCTGGAGAAAAAGAAAATGTTATCAAAACCCTGGACTAATTTGAAATTACAAAAGACACGAATATAAACAGACAAGAATGGAAATGGGTTTAACCAGAAGCAAGATCAGGTTTGCCTTCACAGAGCTCCTAATCCCCCAGAATCCCAGTTAACTAGCCCAGGTGTTTGGGATTACCCCCCTGCACACAGGGCAAGAATGGCCTAATAAGGTTTACATAGCTCTCAAAATTCACTCTTATCACAAACTCTTTGCAGGCGTTTCCTGAGCCCAATGGGAAATGACCTACAACTTAAACCCCTGGGCTTAGCATATCAGCTACATAGGCCTATTTCTGCACATAAAGTCTGCAGGCGGCGAGGGGAAATTACAAAAACGCAGCAGAATATCAAGACGTTTTGGAGCTCATGTCAGTCTGTTGATATATCATCACTGACCGCCAACGTCAAAGATTTATATATACAATTTAATATTGAACTCTGACCAACAGCACAACATCTAACTTCAAGAAAATTTTGTACGCATCAGCCAATAAATGCAATATAGTTTATCAAATGTATTTTAAATTCTTTACCATGACTTTTTGACCACATTCGTATAAACGACAGCACACCAAACAAGTCTGCTTTGGCGAGCTACCAGAGGTGACTAAAGGCGGCATTTTTATGAGTACAGGATGTTCCTGCTAAAGGGTGTAACTGTACATGTATTCATAGCCAAGGTTTTCACTATGGACCTTTCGGTTCGGCATGAATGTGCACCAAAATGATGCTGGTCTTTTTTAAACCTACACACGCTTCAAATTTGTAAACTCTATGTTCAGTCACACAACTGCAAAAGGAAGAGGCGCCACCACAAAGGAGCATAGAGAAAAAAAAAATCACAGACAGTCCAGAGTCTGAGGAGCCCACAAAATTGTGATCTCATCCAATTGAGCATTTGCAGTTAATAACAAGTCTTTTATATTGATGTGGACAAATTTTGAACAACTCGTTTGAATGATTGTGTTCATTCAGCCACGTTGGAGGGATCTAGAGCATGAACATCCTCTTTAGGGTCATGCCACAACTCCTCAGTTGGATTTAAGCCTTTACTAGGCCTTTCAAAAGCCTTTTGTTTCTTAGACTAGCGGCGGCTTTGCTTAAATATTTGGTATAAATGATCTGTTCTATATTAAATGGCAACAGCAACGTGGTTTTTTAAAGCAGTGGTCCCTAAACCTGGATGTCCAGGGCCCAATATGCTCTGCTAGAGGCTTTGGCTTCATTTTCCAAAGTAATCCCGAGAGAAGTATCAATTTCTTTTTCGTCTTGTTTTTCACTTGTTAACCTTAGAACATTTCATTTAACAATCACAAGAGGAAAATCTCTTTTTTCCAAACCGTGGAAATTACATTTTATAAAAAATAAAACCAGGTACTAAAAAAATTTAAAAAATAAATACTTTTCAGCTGCATGTGCAAATAAACAAATTAAGAGACTTCATGGCTTTAGCATAAATGGCCCTTTCTGTAGTTCCATCAGAAGCTTTATAGATCTGCCTTTTACAGCATTAATCTAGGGAAAAATTTTTTATGGCCATGTTAAAAGTTTTCATTGCAATACAGTGAGGGAGCCACAGGGAGGAATTAGGGAGAAAATCATGTGCGGTTTCCTAATAAGATCTTAGACTGAACTGAGATGCAGAAGTTGGTGATACTCAATAACCCTAAATTAAACTAAACTACAATAGGTGCTAAATTAAATCTAATATTTTATAAATAAATAGAGTATTACCATATCTAAAAACATTTTTTTCCAACCAATTTGGTTCAGTTATGTATAATTCCGTTAGAGTGCATCTTTCAACATTTCTCAGAACACAGTATTCTCTGCATATTTAATACCATATCTCTGTCTGAGTCAACCTCAAAACAAAAAAAACATTTTATCATTCTAGCCTTGGAAAAGGGCATGTACTCACAGAACACACAGAAATTAACCATGAAATCCAACCTGACACTGTACACTGGTGGATCTAAAGTGTTTTCCAATAATGATTTGTCAACCTTCATGAGTTTGGGGTGTATTTTAGTATGTAGCACCGTTTCTGAGTAGGTGGCACATATTTTACAGTTTTCCACAGTTTGTTGCAGGACCTTTGTCAACCTTACATTGATTATTATGGAAGAGGGATATTAGCCCTTTAGCTTGGCTCTTCTAACCTGTCTGATGTCTTCTAGGCTATGAGCAGGGACAAGCAGGGTGAAGAAGTATTTTTTTTTAATAGAAGAGGTATTAATCACAGCAACATATCTGTCTTACTGTCAGGGTTCTTGGTGCCAAATCTCTGTGGTGAGATTCATTGTTGCAGAAACTGAAAGAATTCGTCTTTTCGCCGTGTTATTAATGTTCCCTTCTGGAGAACTTGTTCACTTTATCTTTCTAGTCTGCAAGGACCACTCACATGTTCAAATGCATTCAAAATCTGAACTTGGCATAAAAATTTTCCAGAAGATGGATGAAGGATTCACCTGGAGAGCAGTCTCATTTTTCAGAATGAATACTGCAATGATCACATAAATATCACAAACTGACAAATACACACTGTTGTGTATTCAGAACATCCCTCTCCTTCTCTGTTTAAAATTCTAATCATGTTTGATGCTTTTATTGCCTGTTGGCTGCAAAATAACAGCTCTGCGCTTTAGTTTATAAGAGTTTGGGAGGTTATATAACTTCTATGTTGATGCTTGGCTTCACAGAAATCGGAGATAGCAGACAGCAGTCTGTAACCCATGTAGGGCATTAAATAATACAGCTTCTGTGTTTGCCAACACCACCTGAGCTAGTAAAATCATGCAGCTAACCTTTAATTTATGATTCCTCAGTTCCTTAGAGTTGAAGTGTCCATTTCTAGCACTCAAGAAATGAAACATGGAGCCAACACTAAAACGTATTCGTTCATTACACAAACAATGCAGGCGGATGCAAGACAGGCATCCATGCACACTAACTACCAAGATTAATTCAGAGTAACAAATTAACCAAGCAAGCATTTTGTTTCAGACTGTGGAAGAAAACAGAACTGAAAACACACTTCCACTGAGAAGGAAGGAAAACTCAGCTTGGAGATATGAACTTTAGACAGTTTAGTTATGCGGTTACATTGCTAACCACTATTTCACAGTGCAACCATGCTGTAAATCCCTGTTACTAAAACTGCAGGAGCCTAAAACTAAATATACGGTGCTGTAAAAAGATATTTGCCACCTCACAGGTTGTTTTCTGATTTTGCTTTTCTTTCCTTACACTTGCATCTTTTAGGTCGTCAAATTACTTTTAATATCATACTACATCAACTTTATTCATAAAGCACTTCAGAAGAACCACAGCGGAAACTAAATGCTGCACATAACTGCATACTAAAAACATACATTAAAAAGAAAAACACATATGACAAATATAGGATGACTGACAAAAATTAAGTGCAATAAAACAAAACATAAAAGAACAAATAAGGTCAAACTGTTACTGATTTTGGAAGCTGAATAATAAAAATAGCTCTTTAGACAAGTTTTAAAAGCAGGCTGAGAAGGAACCTCTCTAATGTGCAGAGACAGGTTACTATACAGTTGAGGGGCAACTACAGAGAAGGCGCTGACCTCTCTGAGATTTCACCTGGACCTGAGAAGCAGAAGCTGCTGGTTGGCTGACCTGAGTGGTTGGGAAGAAGCTCAGAGGTGCAGCAGGACAAAATCATTAAAACATTTAAAAACAAAAGTAAGAAGAAAGGTAATTTTTCTCTGAATATCAGATCAAATAACCAGAGAACACAAACAACGCAGGTTTCAAGTGATAAGAAAATATCTATCCAAAACAACCTGGTCCAATGTGAAAAATAATTTTTCCCTAGACCTAAACTGGTTGGGCCGCAACAAAGTACACAAGCATGATTGACAGCGCTAAAACTCTCCTCCTAGTTCTGATTGGATGTTTATAGTTAGCACTGGGACAAAGCAGAGAAGCTTGATTTTCTTTCCCACAGATTTTCTATCTCATACCATCCTGACATGACAGAGTAACAGTTCTAACAAAAATGTAAAAAAACAAAACAAAAAAAAAAAACACATATTTTATAAAGATTTAAAGTAAGAACATGTCATACCCTAGTCCTTTTTCTGTTTTTCTGATTTTTATTCTGAAAATATGCGTGTTATAGTAATATTTTTTATTGTATAATATCTACTTTACATTGTTTGGCATTTAAGAAAAGTTGCAATTTACACATAATTTCCAATAAATTGTTACTCTGTTGAACACAAGTCTAGTAAAACAGTAAGTACCAGAAACCCTAACCCAGAAACCTAACCCCTACCATGCCCTACTTTTGCAAGAGTGCCAACATTACAAACATGTCATAGACTAACACAGATAAACTAGTCAATGCATTATTTTAAGGCTGTACTATTGCAATTTTTTTCTATCAAGAGGCCCCAAAAATTCAGCTGAAAGCCTTCATCTTATTCAAATTCCTCCAGCAAGAGGTCTGACAAGAATTGAAAACAGAGATCATGTTTACTGTTATAGCTCAATTTCATTTCCTCTCTGTTAAATGCAGTATGCCATTTAAAAATCTACTTCTTGTGTAAAAATCTCATAATAATCAATCAGATTTTCTAAAAGTAGAAGGAAGTTTGTTTAGTCTCCTGTTGAATCAGATCCCAGGTTCAGCCTGTAAGGCAGAATCCCTATCTACTTTTAAGACTGCACCTAAAACTTTATTTTTTTGACAAAACTTATAGTTGGAGTGGCTTAGGTTATCTTGAGCTATGGGTTGAAGGGCATACTACCATTTTTCTCACTTGGCTATTTTGTCCAACATAGAATTTATGCATTAACTGCAGTTATTGGTGCAAGTAACTATGTTTCTCTCAACATAAGCTACACCTTGTTCAGGGTTTCTGAGATTATCTGTCTCCTATATATGAGGCGAGCCATCAACTGAGTCATTTCTGATCAAAAGTTCAAGTTCTCTCTGTCTAAACATGGTCCCATCATTTTATTTAATTCTGTCTCATTTTTGCAAGACAAAAGGACCCACTATAATGAATGTGTCTTATTTCACATCTCTTACATTAGCACAACTGGCTCAGATATTCTCTCTTTATCCGTGTTTATCTCAACATAGGACGTTGGCTGCAAAGTTAACAACTAAATAGCCGTATTTCCTTAGAAAGATAGATTTCCAGTCTATTGCTGTAAGTAGACTGGAAACACTGGAAACTAACAAGGACAAAAAGAAATTTTGAGATTTCCTCAAGATATGAAAAACAACATAGATGGACAGAGGACTTCTAAAACTTTCAACAACTAAGATCTTTGATAAATCTTCAATATGAAGCTCCACATCTGAAGTACTCCATCTATCTCTTTAGTACCACTGATGCCAAATGTAATGTTACATCTTCTGCCTTGTGTTTATCTTTAAATGAAGTACACATGTTGGGTGGTTTGCTAGGATAATTCAGTCTTTTGCATCAACATCTGCAGCATCCACGTGGAGCAATGTTTCCTAGATTTAATAATTTTGAAGATTTTCTTCACCAGTCGTTTAGCAACTACCAGAGCTGAACATTTTTCTAAGTTATTTGACACTCTATAAGGAAAAGTACCAAGTTTAACATTTGATTTTTCAACTATGGGGTTATTTTTTTGTATCTTAATTAGACTTAAGAATAAACAACTGACTGGTCAAGCCAATTGCAATTGTTCAAAGTTCCCAGATTTGTGATAAAACACCTTTGTTAAATGTTAAATGGCTCTCACACTCTCCCGCTGTCTTTGATTTCAGCCAAGGAAAATCAAATAAATACAACTGAAGAAATGCTGGCCCCATAAACTTGAATAATCCACGTCTGTCAGAGCACTGTTTAAAAATCAGGCCATGAAGGCGACTGGGAGCCTTCCAGCAGACACATGAACAACAAAAGCTACATGTGTTGGTATTGCTGGAAAGCCAAAGAGGCTTTGCCATGGAAATAAACATGTCAGAACCAATACAGCTTTTGCTCCAGTCCAGGAGACGATCCTCTGAGTACAATGTGTTCAGTAATGCTGTTTGGTAATTGACTCATGCTCTGAGATGAAAAGATTGTGTTTTTCATTGAGAGTTTAATTCTTTTGTGTTGAGGAATCACAGTTGTTGGAAACAAGTTGAAGCGGCTGAGAATGAAGTCGGCGCTTTGAGACAAGGATGGATAAACAACGTCAAAACAACTAAAGTAGAAAGACATGTTGGGCAATGGCTCAGATATTTAAACAGTTTCCTCCAGGGATAGTGTCATTTTGAATATTGCTGCTCTTGAAGTACTCCTCTGGTTCAGGCACTTAAGCATATTAAAGCCACAAATGGTGCGAGTCTTTGTTTAAACCCTTTGACATCCTTGGAATATTGAATTTAATGATTTTGTTGGATGAGAGGAAGTCGTAGAATAATGAAAAACATTTTGCCTGGAAGTGATTCACACATGATGTACTTCTTGTTCAATAAAACTTTAAAATTTGCTGTTAGATTTGCACTAAATCCCTGGACGTACATCTTTTTCCTCAGCAAAGAAGACTGATGGCAGTGGGCTAGGGCATTTTTACACACTCATGACAAATTAGGACATTTGGGTGTTTTTTTTTTTTTTTATATATTTTTGGACATGGATATTTAATATCGTTTTTAACAATGCTGATTAATAATATTCATTCAAGTAGTTTCATTAAATAATAAAATCTAAAGGACCTTTTATTATTTTTAAATGTAACAAAAAAACTATATCTGGTGAGAAATAATTTAGGTCACCTCTACATCTGTTCCTACTTTCGATGGATGACATCAGGTGTGTAAGATGAGAAGTTTGTTTCACATTCAATGGTGCGTTCACACCAATTTCGTGTGTCAGGCGCGTCTGGTTAACATTCAAAGTCTATTTGAGGTCCATCGTGGCATGTTTTGTGCATCCAAGGCGGCGCGATCTTAAGCATTTGGAATGTTTTGAGCATTTGACAAGTCCGACAAATCGGCTGACAACAGAAAACAATGGCTAGAGCAATGTTGACGCGTCTGACGCGCCTTCAACGCACCTCCACATAGACTTTGAATGTAAACCAGACGCGCAAAATGAAAGGTGTAGAGCAAAATGTCAAGCATCTGCATTCAAAGTGCACAGGCGACAAACTTGAAGTTTTTGACACGCCTAACTCGTCTGGTGTGAACACAACCTAAGACTTTAGTTTGCCTGCTTTTAACAGTTTACATTAGGGTGAGAACCATGGTGACATCCCAAGAGTTGTTTGAGGCCGTCAGAAAGAAAACTTTAGCAGCTTTAGCTAGATAAGTAATTTAAAATCCTTTTATGCAGCCATTCCACAGAATAGCAAGCAATACACAAGTGAGGACATTAAAAACAACCACTAACATGCCCAGCTCTGATCATCCAAGGAAGTTCACACAAAACTGTTGATGTGAACGTGAACTCCTGTGCAGTCATAAATCGATGGCGAACATTTAATATTCCTCAGAGGTGAGTAAGAAGGAAATCTTTGCTCTCTAACAACAACAAGTTTGCCAGAAAGAATGAAGACAAAGACCAGAACTTCTAGAATAATCGTTTTTGGACAGAGGATTCTAAGATGTATGCTGTACGTTTCACATAAACCAAGTGCAACATATTTTAATGATTAAAACAAAGTTAATTTATTTTGTTTATCTGTAACCACGTTACTTTCTTTTCCAGAGACAAATAAACAAGAAAGACATCGATGTGAATATTTCTTTTGAACGAAGTAAATACTCAGTAGGGCATCGTTATTTTGCCCCCAACTGTAGCTGAATCAAACAAATAAAATTTTAAAAAAGCTGTTAAGAGCATTTCAGTAAACCTATTCTTTTTCTTTCAAAAGCAGGCCTCACATTAGAGTCAGAGGTGCCTAATAGGGCTGCTGGCTGTGGAGGTGAGACCTTGTCAGAGGTGTGTTTCCTCCCTGATTTATGGGAAGGCCCCAGGATAAGCAGCGCATTTAACTGGGCCGGCTGAAGACTGTGTGACCAGGAAGGAGACTGCAGAAGCTGGAGCACAAGTGTGAGTGTGTGGGAGAATTGCAGGCCCAAAGGTGTGCAGTTCATATGCAGGGTAATGTTTACTTGGAGTTTTGAGACCCTCACTGTTTGCTTTGCCCCAAACCTGCTCCCCTTTCGACCCATCAACCGTGCTCCAGAGACAGAAATAGACTGATTGGAGACCCGAATATTGTAGCTGAACGTACGCTGCCTGCAAGCAGTTTCTAAATATTAGTCTATAGCACCAGAATGACTGATGCTCTTTACGGGAGCAATAAAAATTGTTAGAATAACAGATATATGTGGAGGAAAAGCAAAGTAAAACTCCCTTTTTTTTCCACAAGGTCCATTTCAGATTCCTTTTCATCAGCTCTTTGTGGTAGAAGAGGAAGGCTACCGAGTTCAATACCTTAAAAGAGTATTCCTGTGATCACAGTGTTTGTCAAACTGAGTATAATTACAGAGAAAAGTATTGTAATTATCTATCTTTAAACCACACTTACACTAGAGTTTACATTGCGGTTGAGCAAGACGGAGTTAAGGTCTAAATAATACTTTAGGAACTGAGAAGAATGGAAACAAAGAGAGGGTCCTCAGCAACAATCAGATTTCAATGTAATACTCCAGCATTCAACTCTGTTTGTGTTAAAACCAGACATCATATCTGGAAATGATCATTTTCTAAAATGGCAGACATCAGAAAAATCTGTGCATGTAAAAATATTGGCCAGTAAATCTTAAAATGTTCATAATACTTTCATTTTCAATGAATGATACAAATATTCCAGTAACAAGTTTATATTTGAACAACTATACTATTTGAAATTTAAGCAAATAATTCAGCAAACAAATTATTTCTTTAAAAACTAAGTTCAGAAATATGCAATCTCAGACAAAAAGTTTAAGATCATAGATAAAAGGAGAAATGTTCTGAGAAATTAGTTGGTTTTCTCCACCACCAGTCATGATCAATAACTAGTTGGTTGGAAACTAAGACATTCAGATTTTTTTCTGTCAGTGAGTGAACCATATTTAAATGTTAGGAGGAGGTGCTACCAGCGCTGCTAACTTGGTGGCTGTATTTACCAATGCTATCTAGCATTCTTTTTCTATTTCTATTTTGCTATTAACTCTACTAAATGAACAATAGTTGCTTTTGTGGATCCTTTGTCTGCCACAAAGCATTCACATGTGGTTCAGTCCTCATCTAGCAGTGCCTCTCATCTACAAGAGATGTTTTCCCCTTCAAGTCTAGAAAGCAAATGAATTGAACATGCTCAAAGCTTTGGCTGAAATCTGCTTACTGCAGGCTTATATGTGGACCTAAAGATGAAAAGCAACCAAATCAGATTCAAGATCTAAACTAAATATGTTTTAAAATTATAATAATAGATATTCTGTGCAATGCTTGTTATTTCCAATAGTATGAATAACAATAGAAACAACTCCTTATGTTTATTGACAAGAATTTTTAAGAGTGCTTGAAGGGAGTTTTCACCTCATCACCTACATTTCTAATACAAAGCCGTCTGATTCTTTTTGTTAAAACGTGGATCTGAGAGGACCCTTTAAAGCACACCGGGGCATTTTTAGGTCAATCAGGCCAGCACACTGGCCAGCCTCCAAACCACAAAGAAGAAAAAAAAAAAGATTTAGATGAAATGCAGACGTCAACATGAGACAAGATTTAGCATCTCACCAGAGCTACTGCCCATTTTTCCCTCTGAGCTAATGAAGGGACACACTGTTGGCTGTCCAGCAAGCCTCTAAAAGGTTTTGAATAAAAATATCCACCGCTTCCATTTGGGATATTTACACTCATCCTTCACACACTCTAAAACGTTTAGGAGTCATAACCACTGACTGATCCTAGGCTTTCAAATTCTGTGATCACAACTTCAGAGGCCCATGTCCCTCCCTGCTTGGACCACTGAGCCTCAGAATAATCCAATGAAAACAGAGGCATAGATAGGAACATGCAAGATGAGATTCAGACAAGTTAGCGAGGTAAAATACATGATGAATGCATTAATATCTGCCATTATATGCAAGGCATTTAAGTATAAGAAGTAAGCAGGCTTTTAGGGGCTTATTTCTTGCTTGGATCCACTCATTAGTGCTAATGTCTGCAACAAAATAACTGTTTTGTTAAGGTGCACACAACACATTTTGCATGCAGACCATGCAGCAAGCAAAGACCTGAATAGTGCCAACTCAGGTTGCACAAAATACACAGGCGTACTATGGAAAATTTTGTTTCATACCAAAAAAAACACAAATTAACCTAAAAGGTCATAGTTTGACGTTTTTAGAAGCAGCACAAAATTTTAGGAATTAATATTATAAAATTAAGTCTTGATTCAAATATCTAGTAATTGGAGAAAATGCTGTCAAATTCCAACTTATGTAAATTATTGTTTTATTTGTCCATTTTAATAATGTAATACATAGGAAAAATGAAGTCTTTATTTCTCCAAAAGAGAATAAGAGTGACAAGGAGAAAAAAAGTTTTTTGATGATTTAGTTTTCTTTTCTATCATAAAATAAATCTGATATTAGATTTGAAGAATAAAATCAAAAAGTTGAGAAAAAGATAAAATGTTGGAAAAAATGTTAAATGCAATGTCATACTGTTAGCAGCAGGTTTGATATGTGTTGAATGTGGGTCCATAGTTTGTTTATATGCAAGAAGTATTTTATTGTTATTAAATCCTATTCTAAAATGTAAAGTCAAAAGTTAATCCAAAGATATCCTCATTTGATTCCACTCACTCAGATTTGCCCTTCCCCACCCCTATGAGATATGCATAAGAAATGATAAAGAAGCCAGTCTAACAAGCCACTGTTGAAAATGAAAAAGACAAGAGGAAGTGTATGGTATTGATTAGAAGTCAGGAAATGGCTAAAATGATCCACATGTGAACCAGGTCTCTGTGTAAAAAGTTTAAGTGTGAAGAGTTTGCTTAACACCACTAAAACTAACTGGAACCATTTGGTCTGGTCAGATGAGACTAAAATTCAGCTTTTAGTCTTGGTCTGCTTCTTTTCCAAAGGCCAGGAAACCTTGATAAAGTTCAGGATACTTGAACTCTGAATAACCAGGACAGTTTAAATGAAAATCTGCTGAACTCAGCCGGCAAACTAAAAATAGGCCTTCGTACTCCTGTAGAGGGTGCTGTACATACTAGAGCTGTATTATTGTGTCAATTATGGGAGGCAGTTCACACCAGCATACACTGAATCTTTGTGCCAGCTTCTTCAATCTGTCAGCACTTCCATAAACATTTCATAGTCCTCTCAGTGAAACTGAAAGAACCAAAGCCTGGAAACATCAGAATAAAAAGCATGTCATTTACTGAGGGTTTCTCTAGGTACCTCCAGCTCTGACTGAACAGTGGCCATTCTGTGATTTTGATGGTCCAGGCATCTGGTTCCTTTCCTTTACCATGTGTGGCTTTAATAGACTATGACTCACAAACCTCCAGACCACCTCCTGAAGGAAAACACTTATTACAGTAATTAAGTGAATCGTAGAGTAATAATAAGAGTCAATATACAGAAGCTAACGTGATGGTGTCGTTATCAGAAGTTGTATCTTGTAGATGAATATTACGACTAAAAATCTTTTACGAGGAGCCACAGTGACAAAAAGTAATTTGTTACTTGCAAGAGATTTTTCTTTCTTCTTAGCATTTCTCCTCAACTGTTGGTGATTTCTTGCAGTCTCATGAAGCATATTTTATGCGCAGGAAGGGTGGCACTTAGTCCAGCTGTGTAACATATATAAATCCAAGCAGAGCTAACTGACATGACACTTTCCACTTTGCACACAGCAATTACATTCATTGGTGGCTGCTTTGGCCAGATACAGTACCAACTATAAAGACAGCAAAGTAGCAATTACAGCACGGGTGTGATATTTTTAGTTGTTTCCTGTCAAACGGACGTATAAAGTGAATGCTTGTCTGTCTAAGCTGTAAAGCAGCTATTAACTACTGGTACTTGCAAAAGGTGGAGCTCAGTGACCTGGATGTGAAGTTCATTACCGAGCCAGCTCACTAACCTCTCGCTTGTAAAATGCTTCATTTCCTTTGGGTTCACTTTACTAACAGATTTGAAATCAGATACAAGTTTTTGCTCACATAAGGCTGATGGGATAAAGGATTATTGGTCATAGGTTTCAACAGGGCAAAGCAAAAGTTAGAAATGCTAAGGACACGCTTAGGAAAGCGTGTCTTTTACTAAGCAATGTTTCTGAGACGGTAACGAGGTATGATACATTTTCACTTTTTTCCTTTAAAAGAAGCTACTTTGTAACAAAACCCAACGGAAATCTTTTTTTTGTTTTTTACCTCATTTGAGTTTTGTAAGTCAGTAAAACTACTTATAAAGCACCATTCCAGATAAAAACCAAAGTGATCACAATTAGCTTGTTTACTGTTTCTGACATAAAGTAATCCATGCATAAATAAGTACAACGCATAAAAACATCAGAAAACTCAAAATGTTTACTATTAAAGACCCTGAAAACATAGAATAAAAATATTATAGACAAAAACTAAATAAAATGATTATTTCTTATGTGTAAGTCAAAACCTGGATAAATGATATTAAAAACTTCTCAAAGTTAGCGTAGACCTGCCAATCACCATTTAAAATAAAATAGAAATTAAATTTCAATTTATATGATCAATCACAGGAAACATTCTGGTAACTGCTAACAAGCGATTACGTCTATTCCTCTTCACATTTTGTATGCCTGCCAATGGCTTCAATGTGCATGCATCCCACATTTGACACAAAGCAGCAGCAATGTGTTAAAAAATAAATAAAGTGAAACCTTTTTGCATAGACTGTCTGTTGGCTTTAATTACTAATTTCTGCCTCAGATTTTTCTGGCAGAGGTACAGGAGATGTATAATTGGAGGACTCGAATTGGGACTCAAACAGGCAGAGCCAACAGATGACAAACTAAGTTTTAATGAATAACCAAACAAACTAAGGGTGCTTCAAAGGCACATAATCCTCAAAAAGAACCTTAAAATTTCAGACAGAACCCAGGAACTCAAAGAGCTTTCTATGAAAAAGTATGAGGAAAAACAAGGTTATTTAAATAGGAACCACTCAGAACGACCATTATGTATATAAACTGAAGAACTGATGACCAAGTCAGACTGAAGGCAGGTGAATGTAAAAAGATAGAAAATAATCTAGATTAAAAAGTCAATATGTTAACAGAACTTGTAATTAAAAACTAAGGCTGTAGGAAAACCTACAACAAAACATGATGGCTATGTCAATAATTTTCACAACGTCTTCATCATGATGAAGACATCATCCCAGTGACAAATTGTGATGATAATTGTCACCAAGATTGGGGATGATGAAGGTTATTTGAAAGCAGAATTTTAATGCAATTTCACCTGAATTGTTCTAGTCCATGTAATATTGCAGCCAAGCTGTCATTTGGTATTGGAACATTGCGTACATTGATAATGTAATGGGAGAAGCAATTCAATATATAGTGCAGGTCTTTCTGTGGATCCACTGGAGACATGGGTCCCTCCAGCTTCTCCACAGTTATTGTAAGGTAGAGTGTGTTTCCTGAGTGAGTGTGACTGATCTCCCTTTCTGAATTTGTAAATTAGTTCATCTTCAATATATATATATCTATCTCTATATATATATATATATCTATCTCTATATATATATATATATATA
>CAEGAE010032912.1:0-30185 GCA_903067095.1 Girardinus metallicus | reverse complement strand
GGGTCTTTCTGCACGGAGTTTGCATGTTCTCCCTGTGCATGCGTGGGTTCTCTCCGGGTACTCCGGCTTCCTCCCACGCTTGTTTGTCCTGTTTGTCTCTGTGTTGCCCTGCGACAGACTGGTGACCTGTCCAGGGTGACCCCGCCTCTCACCCGGAACGTAGCTGGACATGGGCACCAGCAACCCTCCCGACCCCATTAAGGGACAAAGGGTGAACAGAAAATGGATGGATGGATGTTTTGTAAGAAAAATACACTCTGGGAAAATTTACAATTTATATTTTTTTGGCTTATGTTATTTAATAAATAACTCTTATTTAACACATGGGAACTTGTGTAGCCTACATGTTGCCTTCATACATTTGAATATTTTCATAGTGACACTTCCCTATTTTAGGGCAGTTCAGATTACCAAAATTATTTTTATTTGCTAAATGCCAAGAATAATAAGAAGTCCCAGATGAAGATGTCCAGATATTGTTAGCTTCTGATTAGTTACTTCATGACATCTGTGGTAAGAGAGGCACACCTCCGACACACCAATTCCCATCATGGTTCAGATGGCATCAATTCCACAACAGCAGCAAAAGAGCTTATAAAGAAGCAGACTTAAGCTGGTATCGGTACAATTTGCTGAAATGAGTCCTGTACTTACACAGCCTGACAGGCAGCTCAGTGAGGAAGAAGCCATCGTTCCAAAAGCTACTTGAAAACTCGGATTACGTTTTGCAAAAGCAACTTAGGGGCAAGGATCAAAATATAAGGGGCGCTATTTTTAAGAACGTATTTCATCATCCATTGTTGGTCATCTTATATATATATAAAAGTCCAACCTCCATGCTAAATAAAGCTGGAATTAAATTCTAGTGGTATTCTTTTCTTTTTCTTTTTTTTTTTTATGCCAGATTTAAAATTTCAAAAACAACATAAGCCTGGAAAATTCTCTGGTTGTTGTGACAAAATACATTTGCGTCTCTTTGCATTTCATCATTTAGCTCAAAATGTGCTCCAAGATGATCCGTTTAGAGGCTCTTACAACATTTGTTATTGTTACCATATGCATTAATCTGAGCTACTTTTGTTACTGCATGCCCACTTATTTAAAACAGAAAGTTATTTGAGGGCTACAAATTATGTTCTTGGTGGGTGTTGCCCTTTCGCGGCTGCCATCATTGAGTCCCGCTACTGAACGTAACCTCATTCCAAACCTCAGTCAGCCATAAGCCGTGCATACATCAATCTTTCTATGTTTCATCTGGAGCTGGCCTTGGAGAAATCTATACAGTGTTTCTTTATTGACAGCTGCAGCTGTGTGCTTTTCAAAGCAGGGTCAGCACAAGATAAATGCATCACGAGGGAAACGGCAAAAGTACAGACAGGTGAGAAGAAAAAAAAAAAGACTTTGAGGAGAGGGAAGAAAATCAAAAGGAGTCAAGTGAGGAGAAAGCAAGTTTGAGAGGAAGTTATTTTTATCCTGAAACACACAAAACAAAAGCTGTAGAGTGACATTCTGTAGGTTGAGGGAGGACAGGCGCATATAACTAATCTGTCTTGCAACTCAAATCCAGCTTAGAGAAGAAGAGGTTAGCAGTGTCATCCTAAAGAACAATTGCCTCCTGTTCAACAGAGACAGCAACGCTTCATAGAAAATTTACCAATAAATACATGTAGCCATATTAGGACTTTCTAATGACTTTAATTGATTTCAGTTACTAAATTTGACTAAACCTAACCTTACACCTGACAATAATCTCACACCATACCTCTAAACCAATGTTTGTCAAACTTTTCCAGGCTGAGGGCCATTTAACCCACTCAAACACTCAGACCACCTAACGTGAAATGGCCCCTGCAAAAATACAGCATCTTAAAATATGCAAGCTGAATTAAAAATATTAGTCTCAACACACTTAATGTCTTCTTAGATCATCCTAATGACAAGTGTGGTGATGTTTTGTAAATGTGACTGGCCATGACATTACTATGGACAAGTCTAGTGTGGATTCTAAACTTTGCTTTCTTTCAGCTCAACATAAACAAATATATATATATACATATATATATATATTTTTTTTATTTTAGATGTTGTACAGATGCAGTTGGTCAGTGTGGGGCACACCGCTGCTCAATGCCTCGTCACCGTCAGCGCAGCTGCATCAGTGCAGTCCCAAGTTGGGCAGACTTAGACCTAGATCTGTGTCCTGGTGGCGTGCAATGTGTTGTAATTGTATCCTAAAGTCACAAGTTTTGTAACTCACCCTAAGAAATTGAAAAATATCCTTGCAGACATGGATTGCTCCAATCATAAAAATAATCCTGGCACTGTTTTCTCTCCACCGGGTTTTCATTTGAATGGCCTGATCTTAAGCTACTTATCCATTATTATTTTTAAACACAATCTGTTGGTAAGCAAACTGTACGTGTCACAGTGTCTCAAAAAGACTATTGTATACACGCAGTACCTTGTGGACGACTAGGGGGCGCCCACAGACCAACAGTTTGAGGAAGACTGCTCTAAACCTCATCTAAAACGGGGTGTCCATCTTATCGTTACCAGGTTTTGGTCCCCATAATGCATATAGGTATTCAGCAACTTAGTGAAATATCACAAAAGAGCCTTACTAGGGTAATATAAACAAATACACATATACACACATACACAGTATTTCCTGACATTTGTCCAGAATAGCTCTTTATGGGTTCATGGGGCTGAGTCAAATTAACTCAGCTTAGTCAAATGCCCCATGGGATGTGTCTATTTGTCAGCACTGATGTTTCTTTGCCGAAACACCTGACGGACAGGTCGGACATGCTCGGTGGACCGCGAACAGCCGGGAGATATTCCTAAATAAGACAGGCGGTGGGCTTTGGTTCCGGTTTGAAAACCCTCAGAGAAGGGGCTATTCTATCAAAGGTTCAAGTGAGGAAAAGTGAAGAGTTTCACTTGAGTAAAACGGTCACATGAAGTCTAAGTAAATTTTTTTTTTAAGGAATCTGTGTTATCTAATAATTAATTCAGACATTTTTAAGGTTTTATTACAAGCTATTACTACACATTTCTGACCTCAGGAGACAGACACCTTTGGATAATTAAAAATATTTGTAATCATGAGAGAAACAGACAATGTAAAGGAGCACCGCCCATTTCCAGCCCCTTATTAATATACTTCTTGAACTACAATTGGCAAGCTGTGAGTGTAAAGTTGCTGACTGTGGGCTGGCAACCAAAACAAATGAAGAAGGAACAATCTAATATCAGCTTGTTATGCTTCAAAGTTAGGCACTGAGTACTTTCTGGTATCAAGCCATGTCATGTTTTACAAATTCAAACCCCTGTGAGTTTCCTTCCCGCTGTCGCTATGGGTTGACAGACTTTTAATGAGATGTTGGACGTTGAGGTGGCCAGAGTTTTCTTTAACTAACAAGATCAGGTCCCTTTGCCCCCTTCCTCGCCTTTTCCTTCGTACTGTTGGTTGGCTGACCGATAAAAAGCTACTACACTTTTCCAGGACATAAAAGAAAGATAAATTTGTTGGCTTATAAATATTTCTGATTGTGAAAACAGCTGACAGTATTGGTGTCAAAACTAAACATGATCCACCTTTCACTCTAAATAAGGTAAACTAAATTAAATAACTTACATGGCACAGATAGGATTGTTGCATCCTAGGTTTCATTTACATCTTCCCCTCATGCATTCACACATTCTCTGGCTTCCTCCAACCGGTCAAAATTATGCATGTTGGTTTATATAAACTCTAAATGGCCCTTAAGTCCATGTGTATGTACCATTATTACCTCTGCAAACTTGCACCACCTCAAAATGGTTAGATGGATAGATAAGATTAATATAACAATACGAATAATCAATCTATAAAACTACAGGGAGAACTTGCACAATTGGTGACTGACTAAATACTTTTTTCCCCACTGTAAATACAAAAATCTTAGAAAAACTTAAAATTTAAATAGCATGAGAATTTCACAGTAGTCCGTGCCAGTTATAAAAACAAAATATATAGATAAAATAAGAAATCATGGTATGAATTTTTTTTTTTATTCTACGTGAATACTGTAGAACCATGACATTTTTACTCAAGGTTTTCATACCATAAAAAAATAATCAAAAAAAAATTTTATTAACTTTGCAACCAGCTGAATATGAGAACATAAATCTAATATAATATATGTTATGTAACATAATACATGATGTTCTAATGCATATTTATGATATAACCAGTTCTGAGACTCCTTGACAGTGAGAGCTGCTTACACACATTTACACTCCCCCATCACACGCACACAGCCAGTGGAACAGATGAGTGCGCCTAGCTGTCCAGCCATTTGACTAGCTGTCACCAAGTTTAAAGTAGCCAATGAAGCAAGCAAGCAATACCTGTCACTTTCTGCATATTGTCAGCGTAAGCGGCTGAGAGTTACACTGACTGACACCTCAAGCGGGATGTGAAGTGTGCATGTAGGGCAAAGCTTACAGGGCCCCTTCTCTGCTGTAAAGCGGAGATACATGTCATGAATATGCAAACCCTACCCTGGCATACTTGGAGCAATCAGTGCATAGCACACATGCATTTGATCCATTTGAGCCCATTTTTGCACAATCCACACTGTAACACACACACATTAAGTTGTGTATACAGACACGCCATGGCAAAAACACCAGGAACAAGTCGCTAAATAAACGGAGAAAAAAAACACATAAAAAAACAACAACATACATTTCCAAGGAAATTGTGATTTTAGTTTTTTTTTTTTTTTTTTTTTTCAAAATACACTTGTTTTTTAAACTACCACATGCTTTAAATAGAAGTTTCTGGGATTCTAAAATGCTAAACTTTGTGTTCTGATATGACAAAATCCACTAGAAAGAAATCCCATGACCCCTTATATGATGAATAGCATTTATATCTGCAGGAACATTCCTCAGTTTCTAATGGGGTGAGTTCAGATTTTTATTGTTTAAAATAATTATAATATGCAGCAGGTCACCTGATCTTGGGCTGCCTGGAATGCAGCTGTACTGAGAGCACTGTGATGGTGACCAGGTGGGTCTGAGCAGTCCTACGCGGCGTAGCGACTAACTGCATTTAGTAGCTGTAACACCTAAACTAAATTAACTAAATTCTTCAAGATGAAAGAAAGCATTGTTTGTTATTATCTTCTGCTTATGTGGGGTCAGATTGTGGGGTAGTGAACGACCCTTTGTCTTCAACTATAGGACTGGAGTCTCAATTAATGAGAGCCGGTTCTTTGTTTTTTTGCGACTTTGCTTGCTTATAATTCTCTGCACACACCAACACCGATTATAATTTTGATTAAATTTAAATGCAGATTTATATAATCAGTGAATACATACAAGACAGGTTTTATATTTTATAAAAATATATCACAAGTTGAGAAACATAGTCCCTCCAGCTACAATTTAGACATGGTTTAATTCCACTGAACCACTACGGGGTTCACAGATAAACATTTACAAGACAGAAGCTCACAGCCTTAAAGGAAAATAGTAAACAATCTGAAAACTTAAATATATACTAAAATATATATTTATAGCTAGGTAAGCTCACTTTCGTCTGCACACTTCCTCTGTCAGACCTGTTGACAGCTGATGCTTGGGGAAAGTGGGATTACTGCACAGTAACGTAAATGAACAGCCCTTGTTACCCTCAAATAAATCAAGTTTGGGGACAATTTTCTGAAACTTTGAGGGTTGTTTTACTGCCAGTGTTACTCCCATTCAAATGAGAGTATCTTCTTTTTTTATTTTTTTTGTGTTTGACATCACTAAAAAGAATCCACACCTTGTGAATCTGTAAATAACTCAAAGACGCCTCCGGGAAACTTGTTCCTGGTTTTGTCGCGGCCGGCCGCGTATGGCATGTGAGTGGGTGTGAGTGCTCTGATAATAAACTACATTGTAGGCAACATGTATTGCTTGTTACAAGTCTCCACAGACAGGCTCATTTTCTGTTTTGTGTCATTGCTCAACATTGCAATTTATATTCATGTACGGGATTTTAGTTGGCTCCTATGTTTAACATATCAAGTCTTCGGTGTTAATGTGCATGTTTGAGCGTGCGTGTGTGTGCATGTCGGCAGAAAGACATAAACACTGATGATTACCAAATCATGACAGATGCATTAATGATGCCCCGTTGACAAATGCATAAAAAGCAGCTGCTTGCTGTGGTTTTTGTTGCCGAGTCACATTTAAAGAGATTTTCTAAATTGCCACAGTACAGACAAGTGACAGTTTGGACCTCTATAATAACAATGCTGGGGTAGGAGAGAGTGTGATGCAAGTTTGTGAAGGGTGAGGAGGAAACATGAAGGACGGAGGAGGAAGAGGCTCGGCTCGGTGGATATAAGGTGTGGATGAATGGATGGGCGGAGTTTTAACCAACACAAGCTGCAGCTTCCCATCTGCTGCCATCATTACCATTAAGAGTCTCTAATTTAAACTAATTTCTGCTGATGAGGAAGTAAACAAAGCACATAGAGTTTGTGGGGTTTAAAAAGATGGCAGGAGAGAAAGCAAATTCTTTGGGAGGAATATGTGCGACTGTTGCTCAACGATTAACACTCTCTTTGGCAAATCAGGTCAGCTACGGACCTGATTTGCCAAAGTCATTTTCCATACGTCACAGAAATATATTGGGAAATATCCACCTACTATAAAGTATGCGAGTGTGCACTTAGTGCTTCGATTAGGAAGCAGTGAATTACTGCTGTACTTGAAAAATTACCTCTTACTAGCTTGTTTGGCGAGAAAAAAAACTTCAAAAAACAATCATTGTTATTATTATTCAAGTAAAATATATAAAATCGATCAATTGGAATTTATGTTTTTGTGAGAATTGGTTTGTACGTGAGCTCAATCGGCGTCCGAACTCACCGTGGTGGTTTTGACTCGACCTCCTGGCTGTGTACAAGTCCATCCAGATTTATTGACTAACAGGTCACAGCCTTCGTCCTCCAAACACGGAACCATCTCACACCACTGCCTTTTTCGAACAATCCCAGCTGCAGAAGGAGACAGAGGAAGAACGGTTAAAGGAGAAACAGAGAAATGACAGGCGGAAGTCTGCATGGAGAGGCAGCAATTAGGATTAAGAGGATGACTTCAGGGAGACTGATGCAAAAACATTGGAAGGATAATGGAAAGGTGGAGAAAAATGGGAGACATGAGTGGGTATAAGGAAATAAAGGAATGCCAGGTGGAGGAGTTGCGAGGAAGAAAGGAGATGAAGACCAATGAGGTAAAGAGACAATTGAGGAATACGAGGAATGACAGCAAGAGAGATGGGAAAAATAGCCAGACAGAGAAACAACATGGAGAAAGCCGATTCCGGTAAATAAAGTCAGTTAAATAAAATCAACCATCACAAATTGTATTTAGGAGGGTTTACGGTCTCTGTTTTCTTCCAAATTTTTTACAGAAATATCATAACCAAGCAACAGGTACAGAGAGAATATGCAAGTCCTCTCATAAAGGTTACTGGTAAGTGTTCGAACGGGATCTTTTTGATAGTACCAGTAGTTAAAAATGATACATTTCAAGAAGTTTAAATCCTTAGTTTTCATTCTTCCATTTTACATTTCTGAGAAAGAAAAAAAAAAAAAAAACTTGCATAATATCAGCCGTTCTCAGCCCCAAGAAAGTTACTTTTCAACAAACACCTAAAGATTTATGAGCAGTAATTATACAAATCTGTGACCTTTTCCAAGTTATGTATAAAGGGGTTTTATTTATTGCTTAAGCATTAACAAATACTTGTTTCACACAGGACTAATAGAGACCTTAGGTCCAGTGGTCAAATAAAGTGAGAAAATAGTAAATGAATAATTCATACAGAGCAATAGTCTCACATTCAAAATCCTCCATGAAAACGATTTATTCAACAGCCACCCCGTTGGACCTATTTTTATATGTTCGGTGAGTGTTTGCAGGGAACCAATGATTTTTAAAGCCATAAAACGGCAAAGGAAACAGTGAAATATTTGTGCCCCTTTTTCATATCCAATAAAACATTCAGAAGTGTTGCACCGCACTGCTCCTTTCACCGCCTGCTTCTTTTGTAACCGTCTGGAGATTGCCATGAGTTTGGGCCCTAAGCCTCTATTCTGCCGGCCATTGTCTCACTGCAGGCAGTGTGCATGAAATGAAAAGATAACATTCTGGTAGACTGTACTGAACCTGAAATCATCTCTACTTTGTCAAAGTCTGTCAACATACCGACAGGAAACAAAAAAAAAAAAAGTCTGCTTTCATCACAACAAAAGACTAGGGGTACATTAGACAACACGTTTTTGTCTTTTAATAGTGAATAACCGCCTTCATTTCAAAAGTAAGAAAAAATAAATGCATTGTCTAGACCACTATGCAAATCCATCTCCAGAGCATCACATAGATTCTCGATGGGGTTGAGATTTGCACTCTGTGGTGGCTAATCCATGTGTGAAAATCATATCTCATGCTCCTTAAGCCACTTTTTCAGGAGCTGGAAAGGAGTGAAATTCTGGCTTGCCCAAACACTTTTAATTATGTAAATAGTATTTCTAAAAATCTGAACTGGCTAAAGTTGATATTTGCAGGTCAACGTTGTAGAAAAACGTACATTGGAAACAAAAAATTCTTACTGGTAAATCTCCACTGCTATTCTAACCGATGCAAAAACTGTATCTACCAAAAATGGTACATTTCTGTTCACAGTACATAAAAAATACCAATAGTACTAAAAACTAATTTTATATCTACAACAGTAGGTAATGTCAGACACTGTTGAGTCCAAACAGTCAACAGGAAAGGAAAAACAAACTCAGCTGATTTGTTAAAGGCTAAAAGCAACATGAAGGGATTTAACCGAAACAGCTTTGACTGCCGAATATGGCCAAAGATAAAAATGTAAACCCCAATTTAAAACAAGCTTTTCAACAGTCTTTAAATACCTTCTCCAGCTGAGAGGCAATTACACATAAAAAAAAATATTGTTTTGTTTATGCAAGGCTGGGGAAAAAAAATGCAATATGTGGAATGTTGGACGACTACAAGTTCACAGTAAAACTTTGCCTCCATTACATCACGTAACCTTCAGACCACATTGTAATAGAACAAATGGTGATAACACAAAGTATGAAAAGAATTCCTCATAAGTTCTGCGACATTAAAGCTCCCCACAGAGGTTTCATTGTAAACAAACATGATCATTTTTGCTCTACAAAAGCTCAACAGGGTTCATGGAAATTACGGCTGCAGGGCAAAAACCCATTAGACAAAGTGAATTCAAGGGTCATTATGTACTGTATGTGGTATAACGAGGTGCTTTTTGGGATAATAAGAAAGTTTCTAAAGAAAACATATTTGACTGCAGCCTTGTGTATATGGGATGGTTTAATTATTTAATACAAACACAAAAAAGACATTAAGTAAGAGTCGAGGACTTAAGTGACGACGCAGGGTGAACAAAATGCAATAAGACAACTACGCTGCCTTGAAAGAGGCAGAGTAGTGCTACATATGGAAGTGCTACATACATCCACGTAGCACTTCCATCCATTTTTTCATCCATCCTTTCATTCAGTCATCCAAACATGCATTTATCCATCCAGCCGTCTTTTTTATAGTCTCTGGTTTTTGCTGTTTTTGTATCCAACTAGTTGATAATTACAGTAAATGTATTTTCCTTAGAAAATTTAAGAAATGCCACAGACATTCAAACATGTCAGTTTGAAAAAGTATGGATTTTTGATAAATCTTCACTTAATACATTATGCATGACCAGTCACCTAAATTGGCAAGCCAGGCAAGAACAGACAACTATAGGGGCATTTCCATTACAAATGTGCACAAAACTTTGTTGACATTCTGCTAACACAATTTTGCAATTAAATTTAGAAATGCAATTCAAATTGCACGGCTAAGTTTCTTCAAGCAGTCATTAAAAACATGGCGTGTCATCATCCTCCGAAACACTTCCTGTCGTCGTGTTTGTCTTTTCTGCCAGTAGTAATATCCGGTTAGTGATAACAACTTGTGTGATGCAAAACAAGTGTTTCTATTGCAGTTTTGTGAATTACTCTAATTATGATGCAGCCGAAAAACCATCTCATCCTAGCGCAAAAACCTATCGAAAAATTTGAGTTTTTTCGAAATTAGAGCGTTTCCATTAAGCAAATTTATTTTTACAATTCCAATATGCGCAATTTTAAGGCCAATGGAAACAGTTCTTATTTGGTGTAGGAATACGTTTCTTTACCAAGGACATGACAGGTGGTCATAGAACCATAGCCCTTTATGTTGGTCTATCACAAACATTTTGAAGAAAATACAAGAAAGTCAGAGTTTGTAATGTGACTAAATGTGAAATCCTTCAAAGGGTAGACTTTTGCCAGGTACTGTTTGTTCTGTGAGGAAATATGTATCATGTATACTTTAAACTCTTTCATAGTGATGGCTTTCTTACACAGTATAAGGGAATAGTCTTCATCTAACTACCTATAAATTTAATCTAAGGGCACCTTCAACTTCTTTCATCACCCTGAATGCAAATGATTAGCGAGAGTGAAACTCAAAGCCATTATCTCCTCGCCATAAACAATATGTATATCGCAATCAATCTGTTAAATATGCACACCCTCTCTAAAACTACTTGGCCGAATAATACATGTATCAAGTGCATCGTGTCAGCAGAGTACGAAAAGAGCTTTAAACTGACACCAACATGAAGCATTATTATTGTTGAGAGCATTTTGCTGACATGCTACTTGAGGTTGAATTACTTGGCGGTGCTAGGGTGGTTTGCCTTACGGCTAGCTGCTCACAGAGAGCCAAACCCTTTTCTGCACTGAAGGCATCAGAGCAAACACGCCCTACTTAAAGATAATCCTGTGTTTAGAAGAGTAACATACAAGTCATTGTTGTGCTTTACAGATTAGGTCATCAAATCAAAGTGTCGACTTCAGATTGCTCTTTTTTTCCAGGATCCTTAAATATAACCTCTGTTTGGGTTCCAAATGCTTTTAGGCAAACTGCTTGTAATCACAGTCAACATTTACAGTGCATGATTAGAAAATTGGTTGAGAAATGGGCCTCCATGGGGTTCATAATGGTCTCACATTAATTTCCTATAGAGCAGGGGTCTGTAACACCAGCCCTAGCATGCCACCCTGTCCTAGATGCGTTACTCAATTTGAAAACGAAAAGAAAAAGGCCAGAGGTACGTAGGAAACTCAGCTAGTCTTTCAGATGTGGTTTGTATTCAGTCATTCCACCTAAATCCCAAATTTGTTGAAATAACTATTTGAAAATTGTATTGCTGTGAACCATGAATGCCTCTGCAATAAACTGTTGTTCTTCCAACTCACATGCAATTTAATCTCTACTGGTACAAAGCATATTCAACGAAACAAAATTACCATCATTCCAGTTTGAGTGGGAAAATAAAATCATTAGCCTTCAACCAGTTGACCAGAAGTGGCAGTGCTGTGTTACTGAATTAGCTTAACAAAACTTGTGGGAATTTAAGTGTTCATTTTCTGGTAGAGAGAGACAAAGCAGGAAGGCTAAATGCAATAGCCACAATGCTAAATCCAACTTAAAAATCCTTTTTCAGGTGGATTTAATTAACGCCAGTTTTAAAAGTAATCATAAGGAGTTTTTATCTCTGAGGTGCTCCAAGATTTTTTTTATTTTTTTTTTGGTAATCTTAATTTTAAGCCCAATCATTTGTCTTCTGACATTAAATTGATTAAGTACTATCTTAACATATTTGATAGGATGACACAATCACAGTCTACAAAAAAGGAAGTGGCGACATATTATAAATTTTTAAGCCAACACACACTATTCCCGACAATTTTAAACTTTCCAAACACATTAAAACCTTGTCATTTCCACATTTCCTTAGGGATATATAAGGTATCCATGTCCGCCAGAAATGAAAACAACATTTGATGTAAATTTGGCTCTATGACAAGCGCTACACCACCAAATATAAGTGACATCTGAGGTAGGGGATGAAATACTTGCCTGTGTAAATGGAAAAGGGAAGCAAGAGTGCACAAGAGAACACTAGAAGAAATACAGAAAATACATCACTGAAGTAAAACTGGGGTAAAAAAAAAAAAAAAAAAAAACTTGTCAGGTGTAATAACCCAAAGTCCGAAAGCGTTTGAGAGGGTTTTTTTCTTTTCTTTCATTTGGTTATTTAATCTGTTGCTGTGGATTCATATTATGAGAGCTGTCAGCAAGGTCACTTATTCATTTCACTAACGGGTTTTGCTTCGCTTCTGAATTGCCATCCAGCAGGGGTGACCCTCAGCTGATGAAGATGTATAGCAATGCCTGGTAAACATCAGTAATGAGGGAATGAGTGCCATGTGTACAGGCGGTATTGTCTGCACGTCTGTGATACAAATGTCATTTTTGACATCGAGCCCTACAAACTGACTCCATCAGCCGTGACAGCTGAGAGATAAGCTATCACGGCTGCGTCAGATGAGATTTAATAAGGAGAGCGCCGCAGACATTTCAAGCCGACGCAACGCAATACCAGTTGCTCTGAGAAGTGATTAATGGAGATTTGACCTGCTGGTATTGTAGCGTTTTTGACAATAACGGGGCACAACTTGCAAATGCTCAAGTCAAAAATTTCTCATTAGCAGAAGGTCAGGAGGAGCTGTCTGTAATGAATTGTTCCACAGATTAAAGTCAGCTGTCTAACATCTTCGTTTTACAGCTTTATGAAGTGAACATTTGTAAAATTGTTGTTACAGCGTGATTTGATGTTTACGAGGGAACAATAAAAATCTATTTATGCTACTTTGAGATACCGTTTTCGGTAACTATGCATTTTTTTGTAAGATATTGGACCTAAACTTGGAAAATATTAGCAAAAAATCTTTGAAAATGTTGTATTAGCAACTTTGTATTTCATCTCAGCCAGATCACTGGCATCTTATGCAATTGTTTTAGCCACCTTTTCAACTAGCATTAGACTTTCAGCTGCTTCCGTTTACTAGAACTATTTTTTACAACAATGCCAGGACATTTCACTAATATAGAGCTGGCAATGCTCGTGACCCAAATGTGAGGAGAAAGAGGAATGGTTTGGAGAACCAGAGCAGAAATTGAAACATCTGTCAGAACGCTGGAATAATTTTTGCTTTTCTAAATTACAGTTTGTGTCATAGTCATTTACCATTGTGGTGAATTACAGACAGACTGTCAGCCACAGACAGCTTATAAAAACCCAGAGAAAGGTGGGACCTATTTTTGGTCTCCAAACTACCGCAAACATTTCTCAGTACTTTCTCCTATCCACTTCACTGATCCACACAAAATCTTCACTTTATGAATTTAGACATAACCTGAAAACTTTGTCATCGCTACTGAGATTGGTCAGAGACAGACAAGATGTACAGCAATGAAACTTTCAGAGAAACACTCTGGGTTGAGGCTTGTTACTCTGAACCCCAGAATCTCAATGACCCGAGGGCCGCCCTAAGAGAAGAGTGGGATCTCAGCACACAATGAGTCGACTTGTGAACTGCATGAGGCGTTGTTGTCAAACTGTAATTGATGCCCAAGAGCACACACGTTATTGAGGCAATTACATTTTTTCCCGTGACATACACACCACTGTTGTTGGCTTTTGTTTCAATACATTGTTTAAAATGAGGAAATCACAAATGCATGTTTCTATTAAAATGTCCTACTTTAATGTTATAATGTCACGCTGGCATAACTTTTCACATTTCTCTAATTTTCACCCAAAAGCCAACTGTCCCTAACTTTTTATTGAGTAATATTGTATATGTAATGAGGGCGATGATTGCTGGTATGCAAACATGTAAAGGGACTGACTAATTGTAAACAGTTGCAAAGGTGGCAGAGAGCTCAAAAATGCTATTGTAAGGAAATGACTGGGCACAAGTACAGACAACAATAGAGGGATAATTAAAGCAACAACTAAACAAGGTACAATGAATGCACTGAAATGCAACACCTAGCACACAATCTATTCAAGATACAGAACAGAAGCACACGTGGTTCCACTTGCCTGTCACTTTGCTGCCGTCACATTTGAAATTCTCCACTGATGGTCAATAAAGGATGTTTCTATTCCATTCCAAAAAAATAATTTCAGATGACTATAGTGTTATGGATTGACATCAGAGCTTGGTGGAGAGTATGCAGCGTCTTTTGGTCGGTTTCTACATACAAACAACTGATAAAAAGTAGTTCCCAAAATCGCATATACTCTTTAGCCATTCATACAAGATGGTGTTTGACTTGAGTTGAACTTTTTCTTTTTTAAATGCTAACAATTATATTTCCAGAAAACTGGTCAAGTAGATAAAGCTATGTGCCATTTCTTGAATATATCCTTAAGAATACAAATTTTGCAACAAAACCTTTCTAACATTCCCTTTCATATTAATGTTAGTTTCAATTGCTTCAGACTTTATAGCCAACACAGTAATCGAAAATGCATCCACTTAGATGCTTTGAAAATTCAATTTCCAAGGAAGTGTAAAGACTGGGGATATTTTTTTTTTCGCTAACAGTTGACTAGTCTAATATCACTGATTTACCATATAAGCAATCAGAAAGTGTAAAAGCGAGTTAGGAAAGCGAGCCTTATCTGTCACATTTGGTCTCGCATCACTAACTAAACTCATCTCCCAGCAGCATCTTGGCTCTCAGTGACACTATCTGTTTCTATTTGACCATATTACTGCTGTGCTGCTGGTGTGAGGGCACTGGCTTATGCTGAAATGGATTAGATTCAAGGGAGATATCAAATAAATACATCCCACACATGCAGGCCCAGCGTAGGGAAGCATGGACGTTCATAAACACACTCACAGGTCCGAAGCATCTGCATGCACGTGTAAGCGAAGGTACCGGCTGCGGTTTCATCAGTGGGAGATAACAGCAGAGAGGAGGAGAACATTATTAAGCCCTTCTTGGGACATTTATCTTCCCACCAAATGGTTGATAACGGTCACACACATCAACAGCCAGCATCTCGGGTTAATAAATTCCATCTAATTCTAAGGTAAGCTTGAGATGGCAGGGGAAAGACGGGACTTAAAAGGATAAATAGCGGGCAAAAAGAAAAGATGATGAGATAACCGATTCAGGTCAGAAAAGCTTCTGGATGATAACCGTTGTAGATGAAATTGCCCAAACAGGCAGACGCTTGGGACGCGACATCCTCATCAGGGTTTTATGAAAGAATATGAATTAAAACATGCAGAAGTAATTTAAGACAAGGAAATAAAGGTTTTTACAACTTACTGTTACAGTTTCCTTTTTTTCCCCTGATGTTTTTCCCACTTATTTTCTTAACTGGTCTTGGTGACAGTTGCTCAAAACACCATTCACTACCCTAAAGCTAAACATTTTACACATTTCTACAAATATATATATTAAAAGTATGACTCACCAGCGGAAAAGAAACCCTGCGCGGACCTGTGCTGAAAGAGGAAACTGACTAATGCTTAGGTTAAATAGTTTTCAGAAAGTGCAAAGATGCAGCCTAACATACTTAGTTTTATTAAAGTTATTACATAATATTTAGCATATTTTTACATTTTGCTCCCGGCTTCCAAGTTGTGTGCGAGACTTCATCTGCAGTTGTTTATGCCACCGTTTATTTTAAGCCTGTGTTATATCGATGAGTGCATCTCTGAGTGAATTAGCTTGAAAACACTTGAGCATTTTAGACTGAATCTAAAAGACCTCTTGTAACTCTAAAGTTTAACAAACACGACATCTTTGTGTTTGTGAGGCTAGGATGGGAAATGATTGTGTCACCAATCCCAAATAATTCTTTTGGCTTGAAAATAGTGTTTAAAGGGGTATTTTGAATGAAGGATAGGTAGAAAACAAGGTAAAAATCAAATTTACTCCAGAAATGGGTCCTGATATGAAGGTATCTAATACCTTCTTTAGGTATTAGATACTACTGGATGGGCTTTGTGGAAGAGTGCTAAGCATTTTGAATTGGTTAAATGAATTATTTTTCTTTTACCTCACTTTGAACTCCTCCAGACCTTCAATTTTGTATTAACTTTAGAAGACTCTAATTTATTAAGTGCTGCTTTCAGCCACCTCTCCAAAAATGTGTTTTATGGGTTTAAACGGCATCTTCCGAGGCACAAATAAAACCAACCACAACGATCCCGCACTGTTATTTTAACTGAAGAAATGAGAATATTAAATCTCTGTTAACATTAAAAGCTTTTCGTAGACACTGAGGTGATTATAATTAAGTTTCAACTGCTGTGTAACCTAAATTATGGCTGCAGAGAACTGGCCAGAGCCTGTTTTCCTCTCCTCAGCGATCAGTACAGAAGCGACAAAAAAAGGACGATTGTGAAATCGATTTAATGGTTTCACAATGCACCTTTCTGTGGACTTTACGCTAAACTTTACATAAGCTTAGGCATAATCACTATGACCAAAGTTTCATAGCTAAAAATGATTTCTTCTTTTCATTTCTTCCACATGCTGACGCTGAAGACGACATGGGTCAAATATCAGACAGAGAGCAAAGTTACCTCATCGGTAAGGTAACTCACCTTACTGATCATTTCTCCATTATTAGGGCAGTTAATCGAAATGGATCAATTATTTCAATAATAGTCAACTGACTTAATACTTGATTAGTCATTGACTTGACTATAGAGACTCAAAAGAGCCAATTAGCTGAATAAACCTATTCAGAGCAATACAAACCAGTAAACAGGCATACAGTTACATTAAAAAAATAGCAATAAATATCGCCCACTTCTTCTTACACAATAATTTATATCAACAATGGAAACAACACAAGAACTCAGAAGAGAAACTGGCCCAAAGCATGACGCATCCTCCTCCGTACTTAAAGTGCCTCTGTCATTTTAATAATTGGTGATCAGTTAAGACAAAAGAAAAACATTTATTTGAAGACATTTTACCAAGAATTGTACAACTTATGAGTCGGTTAAAAACAAATATTACAGTAAAACTGATTTCCTTACCAATTAAAAACGTCAAAGGTTAAATTTTGCAATTTGAGCTTTGACAAAATTAGGCACATTTAATTCACACAAGAGAAAGAAACATGGTTCTGACAAGCGATTTAACAGCTTTCTTTTTTTTTTGTTTTGCTTTGTTTTGCAAAGAAGTGAGGCAAATATACAAAATCCTCACAGTTTAGAACTGCAAATAAAAGCATGTACATTCGTCGTTACTTAACCAATTTAAGATCACTCTGTGCAGCATATGACTTCGCCTGGTGGGAAGAACACATCAACGTTTGCACTGCGGATTTCCAAACCCGCACACACGTGCGGAGTAATCTCTTTGCCGACATGTCAGGCAACAAAGTCAAACAAAAGCCGACTTGAAAAAGGCCCGACTGAGTGCCATTAAGGATGGAAGATTTGCTTTAATCACCAAAATCCCCTCCTATGTCTCCTTTTACAGTGGATCCATTATCGGGATAATTAACCGCACAATCTGACCTGCCGTGGTAGGCAGACGTTCTGGAAAACCGAAGGACGCCTTGCAGGAATTAGGAGAGGATGTTCTGCTGTGTAAGAAAGAAAGAAAAAAAAAACAATGCAAAGAAATAAATCCCAGTGCTTTGTAATTAGCCACCATCTCTCCACACGCTCACAGCTCAGCTCCTCCTGGCTAATTTTCTCCTCCTCTCTCATCTGTCCATTCTTCAATACCATTATTTTCCTTTCTTTTTCTTTTTTTTGCACCTCTCTTTCCCTTCCTGTCCTGTTTTTTTTCACCTCTCTTTGCCTCCTCCTTTCCAGTCGGCTGCTTTGTCTGATTTTCATAAGATTATTCCACCCGTTTGGCTGCCTTGATGAGTATCTCCACGCTAAAATCTGTCAAGCCCTCTATTTTAAAAAGCCTGCATTTTCTTTTCCTCCTTCCCCCTTTTTTTTTTTTTTGATGAAGTGAATTTGTGTCTCAAATAGCTCCTCTGCGCTCATGAAACTTCAAGAGGCAGAAATAATGAGATAGCATGCTGACTGACATTTCCAGACCTTGGCCCTGTGTCTGTGCGCATGCATGTGTGTGCATGCGGGTGTACGCTCCGTGTGTGTGTGTGTAGTTCACAGAGCCACCTAATTTTCTTTTAAACACCACGAATCGAACAGACATCATACAATTCACAAAAAAACATGTAATATGCTATTTAAAGCTTCAACATTAATTTGGATAAAACAGACTTTCATGTTAAAATTTGAAGGGAAAGCAGCCAAAAGAGTCAGTTTCATTTTCCCTTAACATTAATAACTGCTTCTGTTAAGTATTTTCATGTACTTAATGAAAATGTCTGATGGGAAAAGGCAGAGCGGCTTCAGAAATTGGTGATTTAGACTTAAATCCTCTGAAATTAAAAGTTTGATAGAACTGAAACGAAGGTCAGCTATCTTTTCAAAAGTGAAATTTTTTTTTTTTTTTTTTGTTTTTGCCAAATATTGCTTTTGGTAAATAACGACTTCGGCCATTATTTCAGGTAGGTCACGATATTTGTTAAAACTGTCACCATGTTTGACTGTATAGCACAAGTCAGATAATAAAGATCCAGTTCCTTCACCACATTCCTGTGCTGTGTACACAAGCATAATTGACAATGCCAAGACCTTCCTCGAGGCTCTGATTGGTTGTTTCTGATTAGCACTGGGAGAAGGCAGAGGAGCTCGATTTGTTCACAGATTATCCGTCTCATGCAACAAATATGTAATACATTTTTTTTTTTTTTTTTTATAAAGGTCACATACTGCAGCTTTAATGGAATGGTGGCAAACTGCTTCAGACACAGAAGCAGTTTCTGGACACCGAATGCACTGACTCCTAAAAATCAAACCACATCACCTGTCAATTTTTATTTCCTTTGTCTAAGCTACATATATGAGAAGGTTCTGTTATTTCATAGAGTTCACAGATTAAAATCTATATACCTCAAACACTTTAGTTTTTCCGTTACCTAGCATCAGTAAGACCTTTCTCCATTCCCTTGTCCTCAGTTGTCCGTAGTCCAGCTGCCTCACTGCTGCTTCCAGCTATAGCCTTTTTTCCCTGCGTACTATTTATGCTTAGTGCCACTGTGGTGCATAACTGCCAGGTTGTGGGACATGCCATTGCTTGGGGCTGGCTTTCTTTTTCTTCTCTGCAGCATGCAAGCCCACATATGTGCCTGTGTGTAGGTGTGTATTGTCCACCAGCTGCAGCTGATATCGTTCTTTCGCAGATGGGCTCTGACATTTCCCCTCAGCTGAATGCAACCCCGCATTGGTGGACACGTGCTTTTGCCGCGCACACAAGCACACACAAAGACAGGAGAGCCCAAAGGCACAGTCAGCCTCAGGATGAAATGTCACGATGAACTGTAGACTGTGGGAAAGAGATTGTTTACCAGCAGCGTCTGGAGAGACGCAAGCACATCAGCTTTGAGTGGCAAATCCCTGACAGATACACCTGGTAGCAGCTCACAAACAAGACGCAATACTCTACGGACAATATTTGCATTGTCCTTCGCACCTAAGCCTTGTGTCTCCACGTGTAAAGATTAATACTGCATATATCTAACACCACAATGTGGTACAAAGCAAGATTTCCCCTAGAAAGCATGTCAAATCCGGTGGTAGGGGCGCTGGGACAGTCATCCACCATCCCACTGTGCTTTTTGAGTTTAAAAATATTTGTTTCATCCTAATTTAAGTGTCCAAATTTTTTGGGGTCTTTTATCCGTGACTTGTCACTTTATTTGCTGGAGTTGCTAGTGTGTAGACCAGTAAGGAAGTGGTTACGTTCCGGGGAAAAATAAACAACTCCTAGCCTGGTGGGGGCGCCAGTAAAGCATGGAGACCCCTGCAGGCTTATAATGCACTTCAAAAGTGAAAACTAAATAAATTATACCAATTATTTTCCTTTTTTTTTTTTTTTTTTTAAACAGGATTTACAGGAAGTGTCATTTTCTGCATCTCCTTCAAAAGTTTGAAAAATTCCATGTTTATTCTAGTTTTCAATCCACTAAATACTGAGAATTTGGCCCAAAAAGTTAGGCATAAACTACAGAGTCCCACATCACTGAAGTCTAGTATTAACAAAAAGGGGGCTACAACCTAATTAAGAGTGTTCATGTAGGGATCAAAGTGGTGGTGTCTTGACAAAAACAGCCACATATGAGGATTTCAAGGGCCTTTCAGCAATTAGGCAGAAGGCACAGCACTAAACCCAACAGTGCGATGCCCCTGATACCGCAAGTTCATGCAACAAACACTTGATACCGACTGGTTGTTTCAAAAACATTTTTCCTCTTACTTGGCAGTCATGTGAAATAAATAACAGGGTCTCAGGTCGTGCCCTTCAAATTCAGAGTTCACTTTTCGGAGGTGTTAGCTGAGCTGTTAAAAGCCAATAGGTGTTTGATGTACGCTGTGGGATCTGAGTATGAAAAATTTAACACAGTATGTCAATTCAAGTTAAAGTAGAGCACGAAGCTAAAAGAAAAGTATTATCCTTCTGCAAATATTAAACAAACAAGACCTCGTGATGATAAAATGCCAGAACAGCTTTACTTCCGAGGTAGAGTGAGTTTTACATAGCACTATTCGGCTGCTCTCAGTATAGCAAAAATAAGTTGAGCCTCAGATGAAGAGCAAAATGAGTGTTCTGGCTTGGTAATCCGTATTTATGCTTAAAACTTATTTTCAATAAAAAAATGGAAAATGGAACCCATATTACCAGAATAGAGAACACCAATTCTGTAGATATTCTGTCTATAATATACACTAACAATGCTTTCTACAAAAAGATAATGCAACATTAAATGATTATTTTTACTGTGACCAACTTATAAGCAAACAGCCACACGCAGAGTAGTAAAACCCAGGCTGGAGTTTTCTACACCGATTCTTTAAACTACAGTATGCAACTTGTGAAAACTTGAAAATGCAAAAACAATAAAACAAAAGGTTTTCTTTGTTTTTGTCTTTTCCTCCAAAAAATATTACCAAAATCACATCTTGTTTTGTCTCGCTTTTTGAGCAGGATGCATTCATACACACCTCTAATGCACATCAATGTTATATAAACTAGACTCCTAATCGTACCTGTTTGTTTTGAAGATTTACTGCCTTGTCGGACATGTCGGCACTGAACCAGCCAATCAAAATTGGAAGGAAAAAAAAAGCAACTCGCCGTTATCAGCAGCTGAGTGAACACGCCATAAACAACGTGAGGAGAGGAAAATATGACAAATGGACACACACCACAGCAAGGGTAGTGGCAGTGTGGATGGCTTCTTATGATAGTTATCGTGATGTGGCTGATGATAACGAAGGTGACTACATTGATGTTGATGATAAATGACACAGTGACACACATACAACAAAGTAGAACAACGGCTTGAGGCTGCGAGCAGAAATAGGTGGGCTGATATAATTAGTCGGCGTGCGTATAAAGCGCCTTCTGTTCGTGTGTGTAAAGGTTTGTGTTGATGTGGGCTAACGCCACTGCCCATAAGCCGACCTTTGAGCCTATTTATAAGGAATTAGGTACAGCTGGTAGAGTCCTGGACCCTCAGCATTCAACCCCAAGTCCTAAGCAGAGAGGGGGCATATTGAGCCTTATTGACCTCTGCATCCTAAGTAATCCACCTTAAATTATGCATAACCTTTTACTTGGCAGAGCTCCCCATAAATCTGTTTATTCCCTGTTTGCTCGCTCACAAAGCCTGCTAAACAAATTCCAATTAAGCAAACCAGCAATACAGCATGAATGATAATTCAAATCAGTGCGGTCCCCAAAGCAGATAAAAGCATAATTATTACTCCAGTTATACGTACGGCGGTTTATACAACATTGTTAGGTTCTCTCAAATCTTGTTAGTCCTAGTTTTTCTAGGTCATTTGCTTTTTATGAATATGAAATGAGCTTGTAGTACTGTATGAATGCTGATTGGGTGTACTGTGTGTATTTACGGCATCCTCTGGCATTCTTGCATTGTATTTTAAAGTTAAATACACTTTCTCCAAGATATTTTGCTCTTCAGTGGGTCAGAATGTGAATTCATTTCGTTGCATCTCATTTAAAGACCTTGGACACCTTTAAGCATTTGCATAATGTGTGCAAATGCTAAAAAATAAAAAAAATGAAAACAACAGATGCAAGTTCAAAAAAAAAAATCCTTTGGACTACTGTGGAGCAGTTTTAAAATGGCGTAATGAGACCAAACAGAGGCTGATGCCAATACCACACTGCACGGTAAAGCTGTTTGTTCATGCAGGAACAGGATGTCGCAAATCCCTTATGCATAGACAGGAAATCTGAATTCAGTGCAGGGACGGCAGAATCCAGCAACAGTAATAATAATAATGAAAAAAAGGTTGCTGTGCAGAAAGGTAACGACTGACTGTAAAGACTGTGGAGGGCTATTTCAGAGGAACAACGCGATGTATGATATCAGAAATTGGATTCTATATATTTAAAAAGTTTACAGAGGGGCTTTTTGGGTGAAGATTTTATACAAATTCATGTTTGAGAGCACACATCTTCATTTAAAGGGGCAGTATTATGTGTTTCTTCAGACACTTAGTGCCATCTCATAGAACAATCAAGTAACTTTCAAATATGACTTAAGAGAAAATTTACTTTGTAACTTGAGGCTTTGGAATTGGGCCTCTGTCTCTTTAAAAACACCTGCCTTTTCTGAAACCTCACCTTCAGGAGGTCATCACAACGTCGCTCCTCTATTGACCCTTTAACATTTTTACCATTGTTGAACAGAGAATCAGCTCGTATAAAGAGCTCAGAAGATGTGCAATTCCACCAGGCGTTTGCCAATTGCTGCTGGCTGGTCTGAAGAACTAGCCAGCAGCTAAAAGGGGGAGTTACATAACATGAATTAAACAAACAAAAACAAAGCCAATTTTACATAGTACTTTAAGTACAGTTGTTTGATTATTTAGTCAATTCCTGTTTCAGATTAGTTTTTTATTTTTGCCCCTATTTATTTCTACACCTTTCTACACCTCTTCCTGAGGAACCTCTGTATTTATTATAATTTGAAAAAAAGACTGTTACACTCATCCCCACTTCAAGGTTACATTTCATTTTACAAATCCCATTAAGACATGGATAATTAAACAAAGCATATAGACAACTATGATCTGCTCAAAACTTCTTCAATACCATGTAGGATGTATTTCTCTGACTAAATTTCCCATTTACAGTACTCGCACTTTCATCGCCGCTTTTTTATGTTTTACTTGATTTGGCCATTTGATTGCACAAGTTTTGTGATGATTCCTTTAATTGCTTAAAAGTGCTTTTTATTCCAGAAATACAGAGAGCTAATCAGGTCTTTTTTTTTTTTTATCTTACCGTATTTCAACATTGGAATTTTTTTTACACACCACCTTATCCAGAAGCAGTACACCTTGAAACTGCAGCCTGTCATTAATTTTCTCTGATGAAAGAGCAAGAAGGAATTAAAAAAAAAAAATCGAGCACTCAGTTTAAAAGAACATAAAAAAAATCATGATAAATCAAACACTTGAGAAAGGAGCAGTTCAGGGTTTGTAAAAGAGATCATGTCATTGCCTTATTATTAACCAACCTTTTATTGCTCCTTTTTTTTTTTTAGCTTAAGAAAAGCTTCTCAACCCGGAGCTAAATTATGAAAAACACAAAGTTAAACGGTAGAAATTTACTTCATATCAGACAATAAAGGAGCTCAGATGGCGGGCCTTGATTCCAGCACATGTAGTGCGGACCAGGTGTCCTTCAATTGGCCGCATGTGTGCATTTCAAAGGATAAATGCTCCAAATATATCTGTCCTGATACTCTGAATTCTCAGGACCTCTCTTCATTAAGCGTGAGTGATAACGGGGCCCCAGCTGTGCTTTATTGCCCCCCACCACTGTCCCTCCGCCGCCCACCGGTCCTGACCTAGTTCAGACGATGCTGTGACTGATAGCCAATGCAGAAGTCATCAGACAAGCCTTATTGAGACAATAAATGAGCTGGGACTCTAGTTGCTCTGCAAGGGACATTAGTTATGTATTTAGAGTAGTGCTTGGCTGAGCCCCGCTTTTCCCTACTTTTTCTTTCCTCCGTTTCTTTTCGGCCAATTTCTGATGTCATTTTCTCCCAGCAAAGCGTCAGGAAACAATCTTTGTCCTCACTCCTGCACAAATCCTCTGCAACCCTCCTCGCTAAAGAAGTGCTGAACCACAGATCAGAATCTGGTCAATCTGCCTCTACTCTTGATTTTATCAGGGGTTTTTCTTTATCTAGATCAAACAAAGTTTAGATTAATGTCTCATACTTTTAAAATTTTTATGAGGTAGAAAATGAGAGCTGATATTGAGCAGGTTAAGCCACAGAGAAAAAAAAAAACTAAACGATATTTCTGGCATCTTCTCTTGCTCAAGCTTTGTATTCAAACCAAACACTGAAGCACTCCAACAGTTTAGAAAAGGAAATACACTTTTTGCACAAAGATTCGCCATTATTGTCTCTTTATTCTCAGACAAAGAGAACGACACAGATTAATGAACAGCTGTTGGACTTGCCTCGGTCTTATGATAGTGATTATATTAGTGAGGAAATTAGATTTACCATTCTGTGTTGCACAAATGATTTTTATTTCTACTTGTACAAGTCATCTTGAGAAGATCTTTCAGGAAAATAGATTTTAAATCTGCTTGATTTTTAATGACCAGATGAAAATCAGGAGGGAAAAGGAAAAAAAACTTTTTGCTTTGAGATGATGAAACACTGAATACTTGATTCGACATTTCAGAGCAGCACATTATCTCACTACTACACCTTACTCCATGAAAAGTCAAATGTGCCAGAGTTATAGAGTTGTTACTAGAGAACTTCTATTCAATGTGTGGCATATTTATCATCTAAAAAATACAAGAACAAAGAGTCACTGATGCTATCAATAATAAGAATTTCAATTGTACGAACTGTGGAAAATACTAATATGCTACAAAAACATTTACAAATTTCAAATTGCAATTCTTTTTCTGGTTGGTTAACTGGGGACCCTCAAACATTAAGAAATAATAACTTTTAAAGCTTTAAAACATCCCTAAACTAGCATATTATATTTAACCCCTAAATTCATAATTCAAAATGTATTTTTTATTATATAGTTACACTAGTCAGTCCTCTGGGACCGGTGCCAGAAAATGTTATGCTATGCCAAACTGATCAGTTAGAAAACAAACAGAATAAATGCTAACCTAATGCTAACTAATAAAAATTTTTGGTATTCATTTATTTTTATTTCCTTTGGTCAGTGAACATGCAATAACTAAAGGGTCTGAAAGGCTCCAGCAAACACTGGTACAAGTGAGGACACTTTAGAAAAGTTACACTTGGAAACCTTCTTTCCAAGGTATGGTTTATTTATTATCTAGAAAAATAATGCAAAACACTGAGAGCTTACGCTGTAGACATATTGTCTCTTTTCCCTCTTTACACTGGTGTCAGTTTTGTTTCTTACTTTGAGACTTGCATTAATGCTTAGACTGATATAATACATATTACATCAGTTTAAACATGACGAAAGTACCCCAGTGGGACGAGACACTGTGACAGCAGCTATGGAACCCATTAGGACAGATGAGGAGACATCTCTCATCGTCCTTCCTCTTGCCTAGTATTTTCTCTTAGTGAGTTCAGAATCCACAGACAAAGTCACTCAACTATCCACATCCACTTCTGACACAATAAATACCACTTACAGCAGCCTCTCGAGAGACCCACATACAAATAAAGCAATGTTGAAGAGTTTTGTGTAAAAACAGCCACTAAAGTAATCTCCTTTGCAAAAGCTCATTGAAGGTAATGAACAGAGTTAGAAAGATGTGGAACAATAGGCAGATGATTGCGAGGCTTGTGCATTATTTCACCTTCGCATTTATACAATACAACAATAGCTATCATAATGAGCTACTTTGCAGTGAGCTTTTAAATTAAGCTGCTTGAGAGTGTGTTGCCTGTAGGTTTGTGTTGAGTATTTAGGAAGTATAGCTGGAGGGGGCTTGTGGATTTTTTAACTTGACATTTCCAAGGATCAGCAAGAATCAATAGCAAAGGTCACGGAAGCAATAACCTCTGGCTTGTTGCGGCTTTCGGAACAGGAAGTCTGCGCATTGCCGCCCTGTCAATTGGCCAACAGTATTTTTTTCCATCTACATCGATCAAGGGCTACGGCATGTTTGGCGGTGAGGAGCAGCTGCATGCGAGCCTGATTTTCAGCTTATGAATAACAGTAAAAAGGGAGAAACATTTTACAGGCCTGTAGGTCTTAGATACTAAGAGTCAGCTTTTGTAGTTGTTAAATTCTAAAATATTCAGACACCTTCTCTTGCCAGAGGAAGGACATCTTTTTCATATATTCCATTTAAAGTGGCTTATTGGACTGTCACCCTGTACATTAGCACCTATTGGGTAGGCATTGCAAGTTCACAGAATTTCTCCAAATTCACCAGGCTAGCAGTTAACCAGAAACCCTGTAGGCAAAATCTTGTTAGTCCTTCTATAACTATTGTGTGCTGGCATTACTTAATTTAGTTTGCATCTCTGTGTGTTAACAAGTGAAGTACAGTTCAACGGTTTCATTACTAGAGAAAATTGTGTATCTATAAAATTGCTGCAATAGAGACTCCAGTGTTTGGTGACAGCACTGTCACACCCACCCCAATCCCAAAGCTCTACAAGTCTGTAACGCATTAAAATTGGACTGTGAACGATGGGGAAAAGCGTAGCAGGTGAGAAGGTAAGGGGGCCCTGGGGGCCCATCAGAGTCAGGGCCTCCAGGGTGGGACCCGTCTGGGAGATTTCAGGCAAGCTGCAAGGAGTGACCACCACGTCAACAGGCACAACCAGGAACCTACAGATCGCCAAGTTGCCCAACCCGCTTGACTGCGAAAATCAAATTCCCGCTAAGCCACAAATCCTAATCCACCTCAGTAATGGCCTTTTCTCTTTTTTTCCAATGAAATTTTAAGTGAGGTCATAATTCTTGGATGAAGGAGCTATGCAAAGTAATCAGAATGAGTTTGCCATATCTTATATTTGGACAGCAGACCGACGGTGTTCTGTGGCGGTCTTTGGTCAAACTGCCTGGTATCGTGAACACTGATGGTAAACCTCAGAGACTCGGCCATTATGAGGTCCATCATGTGCACTGAGGGGGCATTGTGCCCCCCTAGATTGTAAACAACAAATCGATAGCTCATTTGTCATTTGGTTTGGAAGGAAACAAGTTTTTTTTCCATGGGAGAGATCCACTTTTCCAATCCAAATGAACCAATCAATCTTAAGTCTCTCCTGGGGCCTTCTCTCCAGCAAGCAGGGCGAAGAAAGAGCACAACCCCTCCCCTCCCCCCCCACTCGGCCTCCCTTTTCTCACTCATTTCTTTCTCCACGTCTTATCTCCTTCCTTTGCTCATCTCTTTTCCACTCCCGCTAATACTTGCTCAACCTCTGAAGCATCTCCATGTCTGTTTTTTCCTCAGACTGTGTCTGTTTCTGCAGTCTTTCTACACCACCACCCACGCTCGCTCGCTCGCTTTCCTGTGGTGCATTTGTACTCCGAAAAGAGGGGAGGAGGAAAAAGGAACGGAGAAGAGAATGGGTTCCACTGTTCCGCACTGATGGTATTTTGTGTTTAAGTGGGGGGCAGAATGTTCCTGCCAGAGTGCTGCTGATGCTGAACGGGACTGGCAGGTGGATTATACCTTGTGCTGCTTTGTCCCTGGACAAATTTAAAGGCAGCCCAACAACTGGGCACCATGGGAGAATAGCTTCAGATGGAGGTTTGGCCTGTATTTTTCTTCTTTGCTTCCATCTTTACCTCTTTTCCTTCTCTGCTTTCGAAAGACAGAATGCTGTGAAGAATGTTTTCTCTCACTGTCTGTTTTGTACTTTTACTTACAACACACATGCACACACCAACACAGTTTCATTGACACAAACTCTACACATAAAATTGTAATGTCTGCCTGATACCTAACCCATTCACAGTATTTACCTGGGTATCCTCATAAGAAATCATGAGGAAGTTATTTTCGCAGGTAGGTATTTAAATTAAGCTATAATGACTAATGATGAGCACAAAAACATCAAAAGATATTTACAATGTTAACGCACTTTCTTGCTCTTGGATGTATGAGAAAACTTTTCAGCTTAAAAACCTTCAAAAATGGTTCAAAACTATTGCAGTAATCAAAACATTGGACACAGAAAAACTCTTCCCAACTTCTGGTAACTTCCAGTTTATATTGCATACCTCAGTGAGTTATGGCCAACATTATGACATCAATGATATACTAAACTTGTTAAACAATTACTGTATTAAATATTTACTTTGTCGAGGTATTTTAATTTCTGTTGGCATTTTTCATTTTTGTGCAGGACATTTGCCAAACAAGACGGGCTGTACTGAAGAGATATGTTCTATATTTTTATGTTCAATGTGTCAGTAGTGTCCTCTAAACCAGTGGTCCCCAATCCTAGTCCTCAGGGACCACTGGGGACTAGGGAAACGCCTAAAACATGCAGGACAGTCGGCCTGCAGTGGTCCCCAGTGTTGGGGACCACTGCTTTAAAACACAAAAAACCCTAAACTTTCTTAAAATCACAAACTTCAATTTATTTCTATGGAAACGTTGCTCCAGTGAAAAAAACTATGGTGATGAAGAAAATGACACTGCAAAAAAAAAAGTATGCCCCTTTATTCCACAATTAGACAGACAATTCCCAAAAAATGTATTGCTTGTCATTGTTGGAGATTTGCCTCGTGTTTTCCTTCATTTATTTATTTTTTTTCAGAAGAACAGTTATTCTCTACATTAATAAGTTGGTCAACTAATGTACTTTTGTTGTTTATTTTGTAAATAAAAGCTTTAATTATTGCTGTGCAACCTTTTAGCATGCTAATTAAGGCTTTGTATTAGCAACATAATTAATCTCGCAAAAAGTAGAAGGATGCATTATAGTGAACATTTCAAAGTACGTCTTATTTTTAATCCAATATTAAATGATTAAAAAATCCATTTACAAATTAAAACTTCCATTATTATGATCATTATTTCAGAAAAGCATTTTAAAACAACCAAGTAGTTGCATTAAAGAAAAAAAAATAGCCACAAATAATTATTTATTTACAAAAAAGTTCATAAGCGCAACTTTAAATGCTAATGGACAAACTTAGCAAATTATGGAGTGATTTAGTTAAAATGAAGTCAAATCACTTTTGAATTCTTCATCAGTCCATTTTCTGAAGTTTGTACTTCAGCTTTAGCTAGCTTACCTGCTTTGGAGAAGAACTGCTAAAACCTTCACATCTCTTGTTAACATTTCGTCACCTTACTGATTTTTGTTGTAAATGTTTGTATTAATATCATGGCTAAGTTATATAATCCACACTACAAGACTCCTACAGCTGCATATGCAAATGGGAAGTCCTAATGGAACACATGAATTGGGTTTTAAAGATGATCAGACGTAATGAGGAACCTAAAGTCAAACACATATTTCCATGTATTGTAAATGATCAAGAACAGTTTAATGGCAACTAAAGACTGATGAAAAATAATTTATGTATTGACATTATTGCAGATGTAGCACTACCTAATGTACTTAGGGACCAGATGGCATATGATAGAAGACTAAATTCATCTACTGGAGCTGTTGTCAGTAATCAATAAAAACAACACAAAAGAATAACTGCTTTCAATACCATGTATTTTAAAAAAGGGAAAATTAAAGTGAACACCACAAGACACATATATATATATATATATATATATATATATATATATGCAAGGGCTGCACAGTGGCGCAGTTGGTAGAGCTGCTGCCTTGCAGCAAGAAGGTTCTGGGTTCGATTCCCGGCCCGGGTCTTTCTGCACGGAGTTTGCATGTTCTCCCTGTGCATGCGTGGGTTCTCTCCGGGTTCTCCGGCTTCCTCCCACAGTCCCTCTCCAAATTGTCCCTAGGTGTGAGTGTGTGAGTGCGTGGTTGTTTGTCCTGTGTGTCTCTGTGTTGCCCTGCGACAGACTGGTGACCTGTCCACGGTGTACCCCGCCTCTCACCCGGAACGTAGCTGGAGATGGGC
>CAEGAE010032911.1:0-28743 GCA_903067095.1 Girardinus metallicus | reverse complement strand
AACCGGGGGGGGCCGGTGGCTGTTGGCAGATTCTTGGACAGAAACGCCCCCCGGCTGGGCCGGGGGGCAGCCGCCCCCCCCCCCCCCCCCCTCCCCCCCCCCCCCCCCCCCCCCCCCACACACACACACACGCCCCCGCTCCCAGCAGCAGGAACAAAAAGACATCTGAGACATGTGGATGGGGAGGAAAATTGAGAGCACTTTGTGAGGCCGCCACCACGCTCCGGTTTCATAAGGTCTCTGTCTGTCAGACGAGGCGCGCTGTTTTTACGCATCGCATCCATTCCTCTCTGTAGCCGCGCCGAGCTCTGCTGGGAGAACACAGAGCGGCGGAGCGGTCTGTGGATTCATACCAGTTCAGAACTTTTTTGTTGTTGTTGTTGTTAATTTATTCATGCGTTTAATTATAGATGCTTGTCTTTCTACGCGAGTTCTTGGAGATGCGAGAAAAGAGCTGCGTAAAAGGCGCGATATGGGCAGATCTCGGAGAATATTTTTTGCAACCCTTTCGGCTTCCCAGCTCAGATCGCCACCTGATGCGTGAACAGGAGAAACGGCGGACTTCAGAGTGATCCTGGCACGGCGGCACTCCGAACTCGGACACCCAGAAACCGATCCGAACTCTTCTCCAGACAGACACGCGGGGGCCATTATTAGCGCCGTGTTGTTATTTACTCATTAAGTTCTGTTAGAGGCAAGACCGAACAGGTTGCTGGAGGTAAAGAAAGAGGGAGCCTCGCCTGAAAAACTGGCTTCAGTTCATCAAGCGATGGTGAGACGTGAGTCACCGGAGCGGCACAAGTAGATTGGGGGTAAACATTTTTTCCCTCTTCTGGCTGTTTGTCTGTCTGTCCTCCTACCTCCATGTCCACCTCGCGCTCTGCTGGATTGTTTACGCCGCCGCAAACAAACTCTGGAAAACTGAAGTTTATTGGATATAAACTTGGATAATCGTCCAAAGTTCCCATCTTTGTGATCCTATTTCCTCCCGAAATGCAACGAGTGTTTGAAATCATTTACATAATAAAAAAAAGAGTAAAAAAAAAAAAGACACAGTGAAAGTTTCAGTAATGATATACGATTAGTTTCTCTGGCTCTGTGTTCACTATCTACTCTCTCTTTCTCTCAGGGTGCTGAAACTCAACAGGCCAAAGAGGGGAAAACCGCATTCTGGCCGCGCGCACCGAGGCGCAAGGAGGAGGCGCCTCTTCGGCTTTCTCGATGGATTCTTCCAGCCCGCTTCTGCCTCAGATGAGAAACGCTCTGCCGTGGACAGTAGCGAGCCGTGACGCCACGCTGTGAGAACATGACGCACCGCAGCGCGCGGAGAGCCGCAGCGGGCGCGAGCGGCTCTGTTCCTGCGCACCGGGAGCGGATTTCCCACGGGACAGCTGGTAAGGCTTTTTATGGTACGGGGACCACATCATGAAGCTGGTTAGCGGCGCGTTTTTTGTGTGCGCAATTGTTGAGTGTAGATCTGTGGAAACACTGAGCCGATTGTTTGATGTTTGACTTCCTTTCACTTCGGCGGCTTCTCTTGGCTGAAGCCGGGAAGCTTCCTGCACGCACCTGCCAGCTGCGTGGGACTCGGGGACACACTGACCTGCAGTCAGTTCGCTATTAATGGAATGCAGTTTTTGTGCTCGGTTTGCATGAGTTCTAGAGAGAAGTGTTTACAAGGTGCGAGTGTGAGGGCTGTGAATTGTGGGAAAGTATAAATCAAAGTGTGTATGGATGTGCGTGTGTGTGAGAAAGAGAGGGAGAGAAAAAGTGAGGCTTGGAGAGTTTGTGTTCTGTGGTAGGCTGCAAATCCACGAATCAAAGTGTTGCTAATACACACATAGGTGGGATCAGAGACAGATTAGGCTTTTTTAATGCTCTGGCTTTAGCTAACCGGGGGCAGGGATGCTGCCTGAGAATGTTTAGGATCATGTTGTCATTATCACATCCACCGCGCTCAGCTCCGGGTTCTGTCTGTCCAGAACACACCAGGTTTATCTGCGTCAACATGGTAAGGGAATTAGATGATGCCTCACTGAGTCACATACATAGAGATGAACTTTCATACTTGCTCCCTGACTCAGTGACCTGCTGACTCATTCGGTCATGTACATACACAATGTCACTCAGACACACACACAGAACGTGGCAGACCTCTCTCTTCTTTGTGTCTTAAAGCTGCGGCACTTTTCAAACATGCCTCTATCATTTAAACTGCTTCACATTTTGTCTTGTTACAAACACAAAGTGACAGAGTATAAATTCATAACCGTGAATCAGGAAAAGAGACGTTGTCAGTGTTTTTTTTTTTTTTTTTTTGGTTATAGAAATCTGAATCGTGTGGCGGGCATTTTTCCAGCCCCCTTTACTTTGGTATTGCATAATGAGATCCAGTGCGACTGACTGATTTCAGAAGTCGAATTATCATTATTAAATAGAATCCTCCTGTGCGTGATATGGGTTCGGAATACACCCGATCCGTTTTGGCATCCGATCCGACAGAAAATCAGTTCAGATGATGTGCAGCAAACAGAAAACATTAAAGTCGGTGGAGCCTGGCAGATCGCTCATGATTCCCTGCGACTGCGTCTCCGACTGTCCGACCAAGATACACCTGAGGTCTGCTTTGTTCAGAGAGATGCAGCAGTTTGACAGGAATGTCACGAGTGAGCCAGGAAGTCAGCTGAAGTATAGTAAAACACATCAGCTTCGGGGGAAAATACAAATTAAAATATTTTACTTTCACAAAAATTAAGTACACTTTTCTATAAGTACAGAAAAAAAAAATGAAAAGGTGCAACAGTGTTGTTGTTTGAGCTTAACAAGACGTAGCTTTTGATTTGAACTCAGGCTGAGGAACAAGAGAATTAGTCCGATTCTTAGGTGGGAGAATCTGCTGCCAGTACCAACTATCAGTCTGACTAATTCTGACTTTTAAGGAAGAGTGACGAGAGGAGAGGCAGTGATGAAGTCCACCCAAAATAAGTTCTGTTTAAAGTTTACTTCAAGCCATGTAGAGGACACACACAGCACGTGGAAGAAGGCGTTCTGGTCAGAAGAGACCACAAATGATTTTAAATAGTCTTTTATTCTATCTGAGCTGGTAAAGTAACACTGAACATTGCCGAGGAGAGTCGTGGTGACGGCAGCGTCATGCTGGTTTTCAGCAGGAACAGGGAAGCTGATGGAAATCTGCTCCATCCATCCCGCTTCCCTTCGTCTCTTCCAGTTTCTTACTCGGCAGGTTGGAAGAAAACCAGTCGGCAAATGAATGTTCTGCGGCAAAGAAGTCTCGGCAAAGAAAAAATATCATAGTATTCAGACTGTAGGGGTTCAGGGTTTCCCCCAGAAAAGCTACTGTTCAAAAATTTAGAGACAAAAAGTTGTACTGACAGAAAACACGTCTCAGTTCTCAAACTCTATTCACGGCAGTTTTTGAAAAATTATGCATCATTTCTGTCCACTTCACATGTATACTTTACTTTGAGGAGATCCAATCCAATAGCATTAGAAAATACTGACGTTCTTAATTACGAGACAGAAAACAATCCAGGGGTCCGAATACTTTGGCATCAGATGAGGCATGTCGCACATTCTTCACTGAACGTCTGTGAAATGCATGCAAGCCTGCAGTAAAACTGCTGTTGTTTTCCTCGCTGCTGCAGCCTGTTCCCATGCTAAACAGGAAGACATGCTCCTCGCTTGGGGCATCTCACACCACCTCGTCACGCAGCCGCAGCCTTTACTTCCTCCAATCAGAGGTCACAGGGTCAGCGGCCCCGCTGAGGGTCAGGTACAGCAGGCTGGCGTGTTCTCTTTACCACCCGCCTGCTGATGTGTGGTCTGGTTTGTTTTAACTGGCATGTGGCTTTAGTAGAGTTAGCACTGCTGTTATTTGCCGTTATGGGTTTAACTCTTTGTTGCTCAGTTACTGGTCAGAGTCACAGAGAGCGGCTTCAACTGCAGAGATTAGCTCTTCTTAAGAAGCAGCTGGCAGCTCTGTGGTTGTGATGAGGCTGTTTCTGGCATCTAGCCTGATCATTTTAATCCAAACTCTAAAGGATTAATCTGAATTCAACATAAAAAAGGCAATAAGATATACGTTTGTATTAAACATTGTATTAAAGTTTTACATGTCGGATGCACCGATTGCAATCTTCTGGCTGATCACCAATGTTAATATGAAGTCAGATCTGCAGTACTGATTTGTTTTTGTATAAAAAGTCACTAAACATGGCAAGAAAGTTGCTAAGTTGGCAACAGTGTGGTGACTATTGTTAACCAGTGGTCAGTCATCTCTCACTCTCACCGCAGAGCAGATTTTCAGACCTCTGTGTTGGTCGATAAGATCGGTTTCACGTTTATCGGATGTTCTCCAATCTTCTGAAATTTGACAAATTGCCACTAGTTTGTTGACTGGCGGATTTATCGATGCACCGCTATTTAAAAGGTTCTGGTTCTCAGTCAAAGAAATGTTTCACCAGAATATTCTTCAGTTGTATGAATAGAGAAGGGCAGTGCTGCCCCTTCCCACCTGTTGCTACACATTACCGGTTAACTAACTGACAAATGCTCCTAAACTTTGTGACACACAGTTACAGTTAATTCAGCCATTTCACTCACTAAGAACAGACAATCATGAACTAAATGAGTGCCACTCATCGATGTTATTACAGTGACTGCAAGCTGACTTCCTAAATAGACCGCCTGACTGTTGACATAATATTTAGCAGGTGATTATTCCATATTTTTTGCTTAACACTATTTTTAAATTCAGAATAAACAGAATTTTTTTTTTTACATATTATATATAATTTTGCAGGTAGTAATAATACCACATTATATTTTAGCTGCAGCTGGCATTCAGATTTAATGCAACAAAACTGAAAATTACATTTTATGAAGAAAAATGGAAAACAAAATAGCCTTTAATTATGTTTTTTGACGCTCTACTTTTGAAATATTCTCTCTTTTCTTCCCCCACAAAGGAAATAATCTTTAGTACTAAACAAAATCTGAAATTTCTGTCAAAGTTAAACAATGATAATTTGGATGTTTTTATGTCAGAATACAAGCGACGGCAGGTCAAAGTAAAAACACTATAAATTGTACATTATGACTAACAAAGGAAAAAGAATAAATATACAGATAAAAATTTATGATCCAAAATCTATTGTGTGGAGTTTTGGGCTTTTCTAGATCAATGTTTCTTCTACTTACCATTTCAGAACATGGTTATTTTTACAAATACTAGTGTGATTTCAAGCTTGTTAAAGGCAGAGCATATCAACCAACACATCATGCGTAGCTGAAAACTGATGATATGCATTAGCTTAGCTTCATTATGAACTGAGGACAACCTGAAATCATTTCCTCCCTGTTTTGCATCTCCTGCTGCTGGCGGGATCACAGAGATTCCCGGGTTCTGCATAAGGGAGCACGAACACTTGATTCTTGTTCACAGTCATCAATTGTGTAAATATTTTCCAAGTTTGGTGGTTTCCATTGAGAACCAAGATCATATTGTGCTTCCAGCTTTGTGGCTACTTTTGTTAATTAGCTTCCTACTGAGCGACAGACATGGTTTCAATTTGGACATGATGTATTGACCTCGTTAACATGTAACTCCACATAAAGCCTTTCGCCCTGTAGCCCTGGTTGAAACATACTTTATGTGAAAATTTAGACCGTTTATCTCTCATAATGTCATATAATTCACACACAACTGAAAATCTGTAAGTGGCACAAGTAGTCAGTCGTGCAAAAGCAACAAAGTCAAAATCAAACATAGTTCGAGAGTTAAAAGGAAACACATTATTATTACCTTAACGTACTGGTAGAAAAAAATGAAAGTACAAGTTGTACAGTTTGATTTGACAGTAAGATCCCTCATGGACATGATGAAGATCAGTCAGGAATTCATATCTATTTAAAAAAAAAAGGCAGTTTTTCAACAGGAATTATATCTTCATGTCATGTACTGTGGCAGTTTTTGTGTCAGTTTGCAGTTTTGCACCAAATATATCCAGATTTTAGCCCAGCTGTCAACAAAAATTATGCATGTGGTTTAAAAAAAATAATTTCAACAGGTTTACACCACAGTTCACCTCATAATGCTCAATCATTTTGGTATTAAACTTGTAAGTAATGAAGAACCCTTAAAGGGGACACAAATCCCAGCAGTGCTACATGGAACCCAGTTTGAAAACTCGATAATTAGCAGTACGGTTTTTGGTATTCAAATTTATCCAGATTCGTGATGTGTATGTTCCTGCAGTAATAGGAACTAGGGGTGAGAAATGGGATCCTTCCCAGAATAGAGACAATAATTGTGATCTGGATTATGGTCTATTATGAAAACAATAAATTGCAAACCTCAAAAACTAACAGTGTGGTTAAACTTTCTGCTACTTCTATTTCAACTATATTTTCCACAGTTGATTCAAGATATGGACATTTATGATGTCATTTATCTTTAAAAAATTTCTTATCTTGTTAAGAATTTTACTTATTGTAATAGCAATGAATTCCTTCTAATAATGTCTGAAAAACCCCCAAAACCTGAGTACTGACACGATTGTTACTTTTACTTTTATTTCTACTGTTGGTTCCATCAGCAAAAAAATATATAAATTCAAAAATAGGGTTAAATGCAGTTATGGAGTGATAAAAGCCAATTTAAAACTGGGATTTTTTGTGTTGGGTTGGGTTTTGACTGCAATGGCATCTAGTCATAGGTACACAGTTACCTAAAAAACACAGCAAAACATTTTCCCTTTCATCCCTTTCATAAATACCAAAAATAATCATGAGTCCAAGACAGAATTGGTCGGTTGTTCAATAGGTTTAAATAGATGATTGAATACAATTACTGTGTTCTGTTTAGCAGTAAAGTTACTCTATTTAATATAATGCTGTACTGAAGTTAACTCTGAATCTGGATAGATTTGTTTTGAGCAGTTCTGTTTGTGACGCTCTTACACACTCCAATGATTATACTTTTATCATCCCTCATCTTACTTAGCTTAATTGTATCCATAAAAACAATGATACTAACACTCTTTGGTATTAGTATCACTCTAATACTGAAGAGCTACTCTGATGCTGGTAATAAGGCACAGGAGGTTAACAGCTAAACACATTGCCAGGAATGGGTGTGTCTAAATTCAGGGCCTGCAACATTGGAAGGTCACCTCCGAAGGCTGATTACGTCACTACCACCTTGCAAAGGCTGTCCAAATTTCAAAAAACAACTCCAAAAGCGTCCTTCCTTTTCCCCACATTTGAATGAACAGGTCTGGTGCATCATTTGCAGCCCACTCTACCCCAACACTCAAGTTTGGTCAGACTGGATATTTTTGTCATAACTTTGGCAGACAAAGGGAAAGAGGATTTAATACAGGCTACAACAATTAAAATTTTAAAGCGGTTGTGTTGTTAGGCTTTTGTCTTTTGCATAGACATGTGTTTAATGTCATTTCTAAAAAAGTTAATTTAGGATTAAATAAATAAGTAATTAAAAAAAAAACTCATGGAGGATTTCATTCTCCATTTTTACCAGTGTTGTGTTTGGAGTCGCCATTGTTGCAAGACAACAGGACGTGCACCGAGATAAAGAAAAGCTGCACCGCCCAGTTTCACAGACGCTCACTTTCTTCAGCACCTGGGTATGACGGACCCAGCCTGCGTTGACTGAGTAGGCTGGGTCCTTTGGCTGGATGTGGCCCCTGAATCTCGACACATTCAGTGTTTAGCCAGCTAGCATCAGCTGAATGGTACACTGTTAGCACAATTATCTGCTAGCCTAAAGTGTTTCGACTTCAAGCTGTACATCAATATGTGAATGGTTATCAAGATCATACAGCACATTTATTCATGCAATGCTCATTTATTGAACATCTCGAGGTTGTTTCTTCTTTACTTAGTGAAACGTTTTAGCTAGGTATAATCTAGTCTCTGTTGCTATAAATCCATTTGAGCCCAGGAAAGTGCCAGGTGTTTGGACCACAAACATCCAAACAGAAGGAACTTGAAACCAAAAGATTAAAAGTATACTGATTGCTTAGAGGCATAAAACTATAAAACACCATTTTTAAAATCCTCCAATCAGCAGATTGTGTTTGGTTCATTCCACAGCCAAACTGATGCCATAGAACATTCAACAAATTAAAGTTGGGCAACGTCTCTGCAGATTAATGAAAATGTGTCAGTAAAAGATGGATGCGTGCATCATGTTGGGAGCCTTGTCTTTGGCTGTGCCTCAACTTCGGTGTGTAACGTTAGTCTGGCTGTTTTGCCCCACCATTAATGGAGAGCACTCAGTGAGAGAGATTGATTATGCAACCTGAAGTGCCACAGGGCAACTTCAATCTGGAAGTGCTTAGAGTACACAGCCAACCACAGTGATTCCTGCAGGGCAAATTGTAGGAGGCATGATCTGACAAAAAGGAATTTCAATTTGTTAGCTGTATTCCTTCAGACAAATGCTTCCCATGGTACTTCTGTTTTCTGCCCCTTGCTTTGTAGCAGTGGACAGTCTTTTTGCAAAATCATGAGAGGAAAAACTTTCTGCCTGTAATCTTGAGTTGTTGTGTTGATGTTGGGCTCTTTTCTTAAAGTTCAAACAGCTTAAATTGTTAAGAACAAAGCAGCAGTTAATTCTTTCAGGGTTGCTGATGAAACATGTCGCTTGTTCTGACCTTATCATGAAATCGGCCTCTTTAAAACAATTTTTTTCTTTAAAATACAGAAGAATGTTAACTGGCTAGGTACCGCTCGTGTTTTCAGAGGGCTTTTCGATACAACGAGCTGTATTCTTCTGAAATTAGCAGGTCACGTTCATTAATCATAGTGTTTGAGGGCCGCTTTGAACTATCGGGCTCAGGTCATTAAACCGAGCCTGTCTGGGGCATGAGCGGGCGACACGGAAACTCTCTGGGTTCGGCCAGACGCGAGACACACTCATAACGATCTGGATGTGTGAGTGTCTGACTTATGCCTACTTCTCAAAGCACAGTCTCAGGTTCAATGTGGGATTCATTTGAAGAAATAATAACACAAGTTAGGAGCAAGAAAAGGTTGAAATGGGGAGCAACGGAGGGAAGCTTGTGTAAGAGGGGATTTCAGTGCATGTGCGGTTTTCCTGAGACAGTATTACTGGATATATGACTTTTACTCTGTGCATTCGGCAAGAAAATCCTGTGACAATAGTATGGTTGTTGTTTTTTTTCTGTTTGTTCCCTCTTTATCCTTATCCGTTCTCCCCTGGTGCTTCTCTCTTCCAAACACCGGAAAGTGAAATCCTACCCTGTGATCATTGGTCCAACATAGCTAAAATGTGTTCCCATTTAAGGTGAGGCTCACCCAAGCGCTCTCTGTGTGGCTTCCTCTTAAACCAACTTAATCAGGCAGGAATTTGGGTTATTAGGGTCATGGACACTGGGAAACAGCCTGAGCGGGAAGCAAAGTGCAGAGAAGTGAGACGGTGAGGACACAGATGTGTCGCATCAGAAGGCTTTCTGAATCACAGTGTTCATGGGAAAATGGACTCTGCCAGGTGGACAACGACGTCCCGTTTAATTTACCTGAGTGGGTCACAAGACTCTTGTGAGTCTGCCGGACTGTGGATTTCTGTGTTGTTAATTAGAGCTAACAGTACTTGAACTAAACTTTCCAGTGACCCTCCTCGGTAAAGCTGAAGTGGAAAATCCAAACACTCCTAAGCCTGAATTCTGGCTCCCTCTTTTTGTTTGGGGAGTTTGCAGGTTTTCAGAAAGTACAAAAACAGAAAGGTTCAAAACCTCTGCCAGAGTCTTGAGAGAGAGTTGTTCAGGACAAACTGCAAACCATGAGGGCAAGTTTTTTTTTTTTTTCTTTTTTCCACCCATATCTCTTCAGTCTTCCAAATATTGGAACAATAATATTTTTTTATATCCATGAAAGGCTTCAATGCAGTTTAGAATAAGTCTGGATAAGCACAGAAACATTAAACATTGGTATGGCAAAATACTCTAGTTTTTAGACTCGAATTCATATTGTATTACCTGCTTTAAAGAATCTAAATTGGATACATTTAAATGATATAGATTTTGAATTAGAGTTGTGTTTTCTTGATTAGTGAAATTTGAGATAACGTGGATGTATTTAATTTTTCACAATACTGTAAAAAGCTGCTGGAAAATGTTGGAAATCAGAGTCTGAAAAGAACAAAATAGAGCAGTCACAGGAACCATGAACATGCTGAATGATATTATCTTTGTTTTTATTTAACTATATGTATCATAGAGTGGGAATATACAGCATTGTGCAATGAGATACTTTTTATCAGAGCTTCATAATTAGTTCATTAGGATCTCCATTGAATTGTGTCCCTTCTGTTTTTGTTATTTAGATCTTTGTCAAACGGTTTAAATAAAAACTCATAAAAAGCTCAAAAGCTGGAAAGCAGAGAAGGTCTGGAAAAAAAATCTTGAAAGTTCAGATTTGGGTTTCAAATGGAACTGAGAAGGCAAAATTATCAAAATAAAATATTACCTGTAGTATACTACCCTCTTAACATCTTCACTTTGACAAAATGTGGATTTGTTTTTCAGCCAACAGCCATTCAGAAATTTTAAGAGTTAAACTCACCATCATCAACATTTGTCTCTCATTTACAAATTTTGTTATCTTCTATATTTTTTATGAAATACTTCTTTTTATCTTACAGTGCAGCAGTGCTTGTTCTATATGTTGTGTTTTAATGACGCTGATTTTTAAAAATATTTAACATGGCCTTTGTGTGCATATTGTTGTGAGTTTTGTCACAGTGTTTGTGACATATGCTTTGAAGCATAAATGGGAATCATTTTTTGTTACACTTAATTATTATGTTAAACAGTTTCACATTTTTTATGTTACTTATCAACTATGGATGCTCAAACGAAGCCAATGTTCATCCATTTAGATTACATCTACTTCTGGGTTGTTTTTAATAAAACACGTCCCCTTTTCTCTCCACCATGCAGTAGATAGCTATTAGCTGAAAAAACTAATTTTCTTATTATCATAAACATAATGTAGGTAACATATTGACTGGTCATAATCTCTTAACAGAACTCTTTTACAAAAAAATACTACTTTTTTGCTCTCCTCTTTCTCCCATAAGCAGTTTTTGGTTAACGAGCAGGAAAGATTTTCTATTTGTCAGATAGACCACAGTGTTTGTGGTTAAAAAAAAAAAAGAAAAGAAAAAGTAGCTGGAATTATCTTAAAATGAGATTTGTGAAGGCATGTATTGAACCAGAACTGTAAATATTCAGCCCCTTTGATCCAAAAAGGTAAAGAGAGCTTCAGCTAAGTAAATATTAAATGTGGAACCAAAGGAAACTAAGGAGTCTGTTGGCATGTCACGACAAACTGGACTTAGATTGGGAATGGATTTTTTTCTCATCATTCATTAAGTTAAACACACTAAATTAAGATTTCCTGCAAAAGTCAAATGTCATATGCATTATTTTGGTAATTTAGTTCTTTTTAAGCTTAAGCAAATATAGATTTACCTCTAAATAAATTACAGTTCCACCCCTTGGTTTGCTTTGTTCCTACTCATTTCTAATAAACCCGTTTGATATTTTTTTAAATTGACCCTAGGGTGGGTTGCTTTGAATGATATTAAATCTGCAAAACAAAATTTGGGTATTGTTTTCTTTCAGATCAGTTGGTGAATAACCCTGAACCAGTTCAGCCAAGCAATGCTGACAGATTGAAGACAGTGGCTTACAATGAGAGAGGAGCCCCGGGGAAGGGTTGTGTGTCGACCAATAACAGTAACAGCAATGTGAAAAATTTACCAAACAAGTAGTGATTACGAAGGTATGTGGGAGAACAAAAACATGTGAAAGCAAAGGGAAGAACTTGATTTGACTATCTGGGACATAACATAATGTCTGAAACATGCCAACAACTAAAATAACATAACACTTTTTGAAAGAGGTCTAAAATGTAAACTTGTAACCAAAAGCTTCCATAAATCCATTCATTTTCTTCTCCTGCCTAACAATAAGCAGCCTTGCTGAGGTTTTGGAGGCCGTCCAGCTGAGAAATGTCTGCAGAGTCCAGCAGTGTGTCTGCAGGTTTCTCTCCTATATGCATGCAGTGGTGAAACCTCATCACTCTGCTTCACTTTTCCAACATGTGGGGTCACTAGTGACCTTACGTGGTTCGGGTGGTTGGCATGGTGACAGCTTTTCCCTGCTCTTTCTTCTTTAATACAGCCATCAGAGGTGCAGCTCACAGCTGCTCACGGCCCACAAAAACATATTTTATCGCGTTCTCACCGTGACCCATTGATCCCAGGACCTTGTCAACTTGCAGTAACTTTTCTTTGGCAGCCCTAACCTAAACGTGTAAGGGCAGCAGTCCAGGCCTGTTACACTTCAAACACATTGTTCTCCACTGAAAGTGCTTCATTTATCCCACTGAAGAACCATTAGACACGTTTCGTTAGAGCTCCGCTCTTTTGTTCAGAAAGAAAGCTGCAGGGTCAGCGTAGGAAATAACGTTTCTCTAAGATTTACTCCTGGGCATCCAAAAAGTTTTCCTATTTTTCTAATGAGAAACAGATTAGTGTTAAAAAAAATCTGCACAAAAAAAGTCTAAAGACATTACTTGTTTTCCCAGAATATGAGCCTTGTTAGCTCAATTCATAGAAGTTATCGACAAAATGATGCTGCTGTAATTTTAACTTTATGACCATGTTTTATTTTTCTGCTCTTCTTATTGGAATCAGAAATAGTAACTATGTCTGTAGGTACCAGTGGATGGCCAGGGCTGTTAACATACCCTGCATGTACAATGCTATGCTAGCTTCACTTGGAAAGTGGGAATGTTTATTCTTGTTCTTCTCTATTCTTTTTGCTTTTGTTGGCTGAAGGTTTTGACCTGTTAGCTATGACAGTAACTATGTTTAATATCACAACTGGGCATTGATTTGCTCATGACACTGATTTTAAATCTGTGAAAGCTGCAGATATTTTGAAGCTTAATCTTGAAATGCTGATATATTCACAAGCTCTGGTTTGGGCAATATGGCTCTTCACCCAGGACGTCATGGCCTGAAGAGTTTCACAAGTACTCAAAACATAAGTGATATGTAATCCATATTGCTGATATGGATGTCCAGTCAACAGGAAGTGGGTGTCGTGCTTTTTTTTTCTTTTTTTGCAGGAGCCTCTATTGACTCCTGATATTAACAGGAGTCATCAACCACATATAGCGCTGTGAGTGGCACTGCACATCATTTTGGAAACTGCATGAGATATATATACATATATATATATGTATATATATATATATATGTATATATATATACTTTTGTGTACGGTGGTCCAGAAGGTTCAACAAAATACAAAAGCCGCAACGGAAGTTATGCTAGCAAGTTTGTCAGAAATTCAGTTTTAGCTGAAGGTGATGAATACCTAAGTAACCCACGGCAACTGTTCATATACTTTATCCTGCCATTACGTTTATAGCGTTGTTTTGGTTTTGTATTTTTATTATTTTATTTGACAGTGATATTCATATCAAGTGACACCATGCTGCTGCATGAGTGAACAGTAGCTTTACCATTTTAAAGTGTCTATAGCTTCTAATTTTAGCAGACAGCCCAGGCTAACATAAGAACAGCAGTTTTGTCAGTGCTACATTTGCAATGATGGATTCACTGTTTGAAAAAAAAATCAGCTGGTGACAAGTCAGGAGGGGCCAATCAGGGTAAAGATCGTCTGATTCCATCATACAGCTTATTTTTCCTGTGCAATTTTAATCAATATGAAATATGAATGAATACAGCATTTCTGTAAAATTTGGTTTTCATCATTGGTCATTTGGGGGAATTACACCTTTCATTAAACCCGCGCCAGCACAGCTCGAGTTATTCACAGCCACCCTGCTCCTGACAGATTATTCAAACTCCCTGCCTCTCGCCCGGCCTGATCCTGGCCTGAAACACTCTCCGACACCTCCACACTCACATGTTGTCAGTCAGTTAATAAAACCACCTGGACGGATGAGATCATTCGGATTCCCCTCTTCTCTTCACCATCCTCCTCCAGGCTCTGCAACGTCCACTTCTCTGATTACCCTCGGGCCTCCCTCTTATGTGTGGCCTTGATAGTTAGCAATGAACAGAAAGTAGAGACGTATCTTGTTTTATATCCAGAGAATGGAGGTTGCTGACAAAAAGTGTGCACACACATGCAGGGAGTTGAAGAGGCCGGGGCCCTGTCTAACCTATCTGAACCGAGGCATGGGACCTGCTATCTGTTTCTCATTTAGCCTGCACTCTGTGGTTTTCCTGCAGTGACAGGCCTCAGAGTGGAAACTGGCACTAACGAGCAATTATATCCTGCCTGCCTGGCAGGGATTATGGGATTACAGAGTGATCGGCTTCAGTCTGTGCTCTCTTTCTGCACTCTCATTTTCCCAATCACTCTCTTCCCTGTTTTGGCCCTTATCTCTCCTTTTGGATTCCTCCCGTTCTGTGGCTCAATTATCCTTTCCTTACTTCTCTTTCCCCTGGAAATAACTTGTGTTTTGAACTCTACTTTCACTTATCATATTTTTTTAATTATCTCATTCTCTTTATCACTTCCCCTGTTTTGCTTTTTCACCCTTGACTTTGTGGCTGCCTTACATTATTAAAACGGAGATGTGGTCCAAAGTTGGAGGGAAGCACTCAAAATGAATCAAAAACACAATAAAAGTTTAATAGGCTTTACATCTGATTTGTGAAAATAGGAGAGTTCTAATTACTATAAAAAGGGAGAATTATCTCAGATTTTATTGTCCTGAGCAGCCCTTTTTCCTGGAGGCCACTTCTTAGACTCTTTCACTACATCAGAGTACAAATTTAACAGGTGATGTAATAGCCTAAAGCTTCTTGCATACCATGTTTATGGAAAGTACTTCAAACACTGTCAGCAGAGTGTCATACGCTAGATTAAAGCAAAGCTACAGAACCAGTTTGTACGTCTCTATGTGTGCAAACTGAGCTTTTGGAGCCCCAGCAGATCTCCTCCAGCTTCACTTTCTGGGACCTCCCCAGGTTTCCCGGTGTCTGTTAGTGATCAGGCGGCTCTCCGGGTGTTCAGCCTCTCTCTCCTCCGTCTCCTCTTACACCGCAGGTGTCTTTTATTGAGCCGGCTGTGATTTACTGTTCTGTGTTTTTTGTTTTTTTCCTTCCCTTCTCCTGGATCCTGCAATCAGGCACCACAGTAGTGACAGGTTGAAGCTGGAGGTCAGAGCATTTTACATACATACATATATCCACAGCAGAACACAGCGCGTCCCTAATGGGAGGTCATTACCACATATTAGACGAGAGAGTGCTCTTTCTCTGAAACAAGGTGAGAGGTTTATGGAAACTCTGTGGGCACAGATCAGCTCTGAGGGGGTAACTGCACATAGATCAGAAACACACTGAATTTATTTTCCCCTTTAGAAATAGCTTATAGACAAAAACAACATGTTGCTTTTATCATCTCTAATGTGATGTTCAGGAAGTAACATCACATTAAATGCAAATGTTTTAATTCAACTGAATGTATTAATTCAAATAATGTTCATTTTATGTTGTTTAAGTGAATAATAATGCACTCTGAAGCACATCACATGTTCAGGCCTTTATAGGTGCTCAAGAAATGAATTAATTACCATTGACTGAAATCATTTGTAGAGGTTAACCTAATATCATTCCAGAGATGAGACTTCATCTGATAACAAGATGAGAAGTTACAGAAAAAAACTACAAATCCCCACTTATTGGTTTTGAGAAACAGAGCAAAAATAAATCACAAATTATGTTTTAAATAATCTGGAATGATTATTTATGGTATAGAATAATCCAGTCCAGGCTGGTGCATAAAGTGTTGATTTTATGCTATGCATAATACTTGGGCAGTCCTAATACATTGAATATGCTCCATTTAGTGTATACAGTGGTTACACTTTTGTTTTCTTTTTTCTTCTTTTGCTCTCTCCTTTGGTTTGTTGTTTTGTTGTATTAGTTTAGTTTTGTGGCAACTATTGATATTGAATTAAGGATGATCAGAAATGTAAAATAACCCTTTAGTTTTGTACTAAGCTAACTTTAGCATTGCTATTTTCTAATGGTTATCCACTCATAGTATTCTCACATTCATTACATATAGTTTGCATCTTATCTATCACAATTTCTTCTTTTGTTTTCTGCCAATTTCAATGCGCCCCTGGGCAAGGCATATAGCTCTTAGCTGCTTAGTGATCTGTGTATGATGGTGTGAGTGTGGCTGAACCAGTGGTGTCCAAAACTGGTACTCAAGGGCCTGCATACTGCATGTTTTCATTCTTTCTTTGATTCAACACACCTGAATAATGATGGTTCACCAGCAGCCCTCCAGAGAACCCTGACATGCTGAATATGTAGTTGGTCCATTTCAATCAGCAGCCTGGCCATCAATTCCTCTCGATTCTCATTTCCATTCAGTTTAAGCTCAGTTTTAAGCTCAGGTCCCAGAAAGTGAAGCTGGTGGAGATCTGCTGGGACTCCCTCCCTTGTTGTAAGGATAGGAAATAGAGTCTTTATCTGAAACAAACAGATTTGTGGAAAACGTCTTGCATGAACACCATTAATGTCGCCTCGCTCATGTGAGTGACCTGTTGCTGACTGTGCGACAGATTTGTGGCAAAGTCTTTGGCTTTTCTCCAAGTTCTCCTAACTGTGGTTATTATTATTTTTTAATTTTAATCTCAGTTTAAGCTCAAGGGCCTGCATACTGCATGTTTTCCTTCTTTCTTTGATTCAACACACCTGAATAATGATGTGGAATGTGACTTAACAATCAGGAGGTTTTTGAAACAGCTCATTTTCTAGACACCAAAAAGTAAATTTATTTCTGGGATTTCTCTCATTGAGCTGGATTTCTCTGGATGGTTTCCATGCTCAACATCTGATGTAAATACGCTTTGCATAGGCTGACTGAATTGCGCCAAACCAGTAGATATATAGACACACCTTGTTTTCTTTTTTTGTGCAATATTTTCAAAGTGTCCTCAAAGATTGTAGAACATTTGGAAGGAAACATTGCTACATGCTTTGCAGTGGAGTTGTTGGTAGAATGTATGAATTAGGCCTTAATCGACTGTCAGGGCAATTCAAGAACTATGTCTATCTTACTTAAGAGTTTAAAATAGATTTGAGATGTAAATCTCAAAGTGCTCACCTTCATATCTGCGGTTCACCAGCGGCTTCCACTAACTTAACTTTATTAAGTTACATCATGACACTTGGTGACCTCTTCACAAAACAGACTTCACTGAAACATTGGGAAGCTTTAATATCCCCCCAAAATAAATAAATCAGCGTTGACTTTATGATTTATTTAGGTTTTGTATTTATAGCTAATCTTTTAAAAACAATACACTACATGTTGGAAAATTTCTGATCACCTATTTTGTAGTTTATAGAGACTTCTGATTCTGATACTGAGTTATCCAGTTTTCTTCAAGAAATACAAAAGAGCAATAAAATCTTTTTTTCTGCTTTTTTAAAAATAAAACTATAATTTCTCAATAACAGGCCACACTAATTTTTTTCAGGAATGTTTCTAAATAAAAAAAAACAGTTCTATCCAACCTAATACTGCAGAGGAAGCGGGGGTGATTTTCAGTTCCATATCGTTAAATCATGCATTTTTTAATGTAACTATATAAGTTTCTGAAGAATCATATGTGGTTCTGGTTATTAACCATGAATTATTTATATTAGGGCCAGAAGCAGCATCATAGCATGTGGTTGAGTTAGAGGGGAGGGAGAGCGCTTTGGGTTGTTGTAACCACTTCTTGTAATTCTATTTTCAAAGGGGTGACATGAACTTTTATTGCCAACCATAAAATTGGTCAATTATGGTAAAGTGTCGATTTCTTGTTGCATCTACAAAAAATTTGACCTGAAACAATTAATCAGATTAATTGTGATGAATCGATTATTGAAATAATCATCAACTAACTTAGTAATCAGTTAAGTATTAACTCAAAAACATTCACCATGTGCTGAATAAAACAACATATTCATGTCAGTAATTAAGCTTAAACTGTACAAGAATATGTGTAAATTTTTTTTATTTCAGATAAAAATGTCTTTCTTTGTAAATATGTTTCAGCCAAAACTCCTCAAGTATCAGTTTTACCTTCACTCGGTTCAGATTCACTACAGGAATGCTCTTATTGTATTTTAGGCATTAACATTTTTCATTTCTTTTTTTTTTTTTTTTTTAGAAAAAGGAATTCAATTGTTCATTTGCAAATTTTAATGTATTTTGAATTTTGTATTTAAAAAAGGCTTAAGCTGTTAAATTAAAAGTCTGCAGAATCTGAATTGGTTTGTATCTGATTAATTGTCAGAATAATCAATAGAATAATTGAGTACTACATTAGATCAGAAACATTGGAGAGTTTAATATCACCCCCAAAAAATAAATCAGCATTGGCTTTACAATGCATTTGGTTTTTGAATTCATATATAATCGTTTAAAAACAATACACTATGTATCAGAACAATTCTAATCACCAATTTTATAGTGTGTAATGTAAAGATAAATGATCTCACAGATATCACTTGGTTTCACCAGTGCTGATTAATGTCTTTAAGGCAACTAAAAATCCCTGTGTTGTGTTTTCGGTAATATAGTCACAAACAAGTTTTTTTTTTTTTTTAGAAATACGGAGGGTGATAATTCATAATTTAGATTTTAATTAGACTTAATCAAATGAATCCTAAAGTCTTTAATAAGCAATAAAAAATCTATTTGGTTCCACTTTAATTGGAAGCAGCTAATCAGATCCCAACCTCAGCATCAGCATTCAGCCCCACTGCTTTACTTTCATTCACTCTTCATGAATATTTCATCTCTTATGTCTGTTTATTTTTGTAACCAGGAACCAATAATGCTGCGGCACAAATTATTCATTTTTTTTTTTAGACCTGTTACATCATGTTACATGTTTGCATGACCTCATATGTATCATTTCTGTTACAATATCAAATTATCGCAGGTGGTCCTCAATTATATCCAGCCAATATGACAGCAGGCAATCCACAACAGGAAAAGAGGCAGTATTATGTGTTTTCCAGGCACATAATGCCAATTTATAGCACAATCAAGAAACTATATTACTTCTTATTGTTATAAAATTCTGTATGTACAAATATGATGTAAAAGAAATCTGACTTTGTAATTTAACGCTTTGGGCTTCTGTCTCTTTAAAACTTCTTGCTCATTCTGAAATGCCTTCAGGAAGTCATCACAACATAGGCCCTCTACTAACTCTGTAACACGTTTTTTTTCTAGCGTTGCACTGAGAAGTAGTTGGTATAATGAGTTCAGCACATGCACAGTTTCAGCAGGTGTTTGCTAATTGCTGCTGGCTAGTCTGAAGGAGTTGAAAGGGGAGTCACCGGGGGGGAGGGCTGCAGAAACTCGGAAGCTTGGAAACTGCAACTCTAAGGAGGAGCTGCGTTTTTAAGGCGGGGCTAGGTCCACCAAGACTTTTTTCGTACAGCTGAATGGTTGCTACGGGAGATTTAAGAATTTCTCAAACATGTAAAAAAGAATCAAAGCAACACTCTGGCTATGTTTGAGGGAATAACAGTATAACATGATGTAAAGCTCATAAAAGTTTATTTTTACATAATACTGCCCCTTTTACGCAGCTCTTGCAACTGCAGCGACTTCTGCTTTTGGGGAGTTTATCCTCTAAACAAACTGTGAAGAGCAGCTAGACAGCAGCGGACCAACAGTGTAAATGGGAGTTGACAGGAATCTTTCTCCTTGCAGCGGACATGCAGCCTGATGGATAAACCAAAGGCTTTAATCAGCTAAACAGGGCAAAAAAACACATGCTTGGCTTCTCTAATCACACGTAGAGACACGCATAAACACCATCAGCTCCTCAGCAGCTAAAGAACTGACACACTCCATGTCCCCCCCACACCTCACCCTGAAAAGGCTGCAGGCGTGAGGCTGTAAACAGCTCCGCAGTGCTGGGCTGAAATGAACCAGCAGACGGACCGGGGCAGACTCCCAGATCATTGATCTAAAAGCAGCTAAACGCTCCCAGCTGTGGCGTTAGGGACTCGGACCTGCAGCATCAGTCCCAGCTCACTTTGCTGCTCGGTTTCAAATCAGCTCAGGGACAGAGCGGGACGGGAGCCACTGAGTCAGCAGTCTGCTTTAAGTTCGCCTTGATGGCATGCAGGTTGTAGCTCCTAATTTTGCTCAGTTTTGCCTTTTCTTCCAGTTTCTTCCAGTCAGTCCCCGCGCAGCCCCCTCAGTGTGTGCAACTGTACTTCGTCTGGACTGGATCACCACAGCTGGAGCATGTAGGACTGCATAAATGCATCAGCGGCTCTTATCGTGAGCCGTGATCCATAACCTGTTGCCAGTCTTCCGTCCCACTACAAACACACAACTGCTGGGATTAATTTTGACTGTTAAATAAACAAGCTGCGGAGATATCGCCGGGGATCTAGAGATCCGCGAACGGTTCGCGCCGCCGTGTGCTACATCCAGCGCGCAGCGCTGCCGCAGTTCATTGCCAAGGTTAAACAAAGCCTCAGGCAGATGATAGATGTGGTTTCAAAGATGGTGGCGGGAGTGTTGTTTACTAAAACGTTCATGCCAGATTTAAACAAGTGAGATGTTTAATGCTGAATGGATGTGATTATTGGCGAGCAAGCAGGTTAACTTAAAAATAGCAGAGAAAAAGAGCTTTTTTTCTCTTTTAGTTTATAAAATCCTGCTCTGTTTTGGCTGGCGCATTAGCACCTTAATCTGTTTTTAGCCTGAAATCAGCTCTCTCTCTCTCACCGCTCCACAGTACTCCTGAGGGCCGCCTCTGGAACGTTTTTTAAGCGTGGCCAGCTGGGGGCCACCAAAACCAAAGCCTAACCAATATTTCAGGAGATTCATGCTGTTAAAGGAGCTGAGAGATACAGTTGGTCTTCATGCTCAGGTGCAATTTCTTGCTGAAATCCATGTGTGTGTGTGCGTTTGTGTGTGGTTCTACTGGTAACCAAATGCGTTCGCAATCAGACTTCTACGTGAACGGCGTATGTCCCCAAAGACACCTGCATGTGTAGAAGAATGTAGACTGATTGATCCATAGACAGCGGCGCCATCTATGGATGGATATAAAAGTTTATCAGCTTTGGGTTGCATTTGCTTTTGTGGTGTAAACACAATCAGACATTTAAAACTTTAATGTAAAAAAGGCAAAATCTTATGAATAAATGTTGCAAACTAATAAATTTGTGTGTGAGAGAAATTTAGAAAGTGAGCAATTTCCATAAATGCAATTGGAATGCATCTGGAACTTTGCACATTCTACCCCAAATCCAAACATAATCAATACAGTATATTGCATTTCCTATCAATCTAAAAACAATTTTGGATGAATGAATATTAAACTGTTTAAAAAAAATAGCATTGTCAGCATTTTTTCTTCAGAAACTCAATCAGTAAGGGCAGGGCAGTCCGAAGACTGGCCCACCCTCGGCTGCAGTTCAAGAATGGAACAAATTTGGCCCTCTAGCAAATAGAGCTGTTGCAGATGGAAGCTTTTTGCTGTTTTTCTGGTTTGGGATTTTCCATCTTCTTAAATGGAAAAAATTAGGTTACTTAATACTGTCAACCACGTTGGTCTCCAACCAACCAGACATGGCAACTTAATTTGCACTTAAGTCACAAAAATAAAAGACTACAGACTTTGGAATTGTGCCCTAAAAACTCGAGACTTGACTTGTACTCGTGATCTGAGACTTGTGTCTTATTAACAGTTTTTATCTCATGTAAGGAAAAGTGAAAGGAAGCCGGAATGTGAGCTACAGACTGCAGCTGCTGCGGACTGTTTACTCTGAAGGCGTGTGTTTGTTTACAAGCTAGTGACGTTGGTGGATTATGGGATGCTAATGGCTCATAACAATCTGTTCATGTTATTTGTAACTTCATAACAATGACCACATGAATGTCTCTCCAAATAAACATTCCATCAAGTGACTTTGGATCATTTCAGAGCAAAATAAACGTACCTGTTAGGCTAACTGCAACATTGCAAGGACACTTCTGGCTTACAGTATGAAAATAAAAGCATTTTTTGCAGGCGACTTCTGTGATCGGTGGCTGAGTCTTTGACATGTCAGCTTTTCTTTGCTCCATTTAGACCAGTGGTCTCAAACCTCATTCCCCAAGGACCAGAGTCCTGCAACTTTTATATGTGTCCCTTGTCCCACACACTCGAGTTAAATGGCTAAATTGCCTCATTAGCATGCAGTCAAGCTCTGCTAATGTGCTGATAGTGGAGCCAGGTGTGCTGAGGCACAGAGACTTTTAAAGGGTGCAGGACACTGGCCCTTAAGGAATGCAATTTGGTACTTCTGAGTTAGAAGTTTGTTCCTTTCTTGGTCCATGCCTCTTTAGTCTTGGTTTGTATTTTAAGGCATTTGAGATTGTTTTATCTTTACTGTGGATCATTTTCTTCACTCTAGTTTTATTTAAAGTATGCTGCTCCTCTCAATACTATGAATTAGCTTTATTCAGGTTTTCAGAGGAGATATTCTACAACCAGCATAAAACACATGTACCAATATTGGCCCATCTGTATTTTACAGACTGAACTTCCTCACCAGCTAAAATCACCCCTTTCAATTAAGGACGCACCAATCCACGGTTTTCACTTCGGGTATATTTGAGGTTTAGTATCGGCTGTTACCAAGCTGATACGGAACTGACTTAAACACAGACATAAATATATTGAATTACAAATTTATTTTATAACTCTGCACCAGCACAGCTCTCTTAAACACACCAACAGCTCCACAAGCTTGGTCAGATATGTGAAAACAACTTTCATTTGTTTTTTATAAATTAAAGTTGTTTTTAATTTGTTATGAGTATTAAAACCAATGTGAAATAAATTACAAAGAAACTGACACAAACAAATGGGTTGGAAAGTGCAATTAGGAATTCTAAATTTAAAATAAAATAAACAATAACGCTTGATGTCGTTCAAAGCATAGAATTAGACTGAACAGATCTGCCTTCATAGATCAGGCACATTATCACCGATACCCAATCTAGATTTGTTTTTTTCAATATTGGTACTGATACAGGCATTAGCATCAGTGCATTGATGTGTCTATACTTTCAGTTAATGATGCAGTTACACAGTAACAGGATTTCATTGTCTTGATGGTTGGTTTCTTTTACTCTACCTCATCTAGTAAATTGGTCTGCAGCATAGAACTATGTCTATTAGAAACAGTGTGGATGTGGTTGGTGATTTTGAATGCAACTGTACGTATCAATTGGAAACAACTTTTACCAGATTATCTATAGATTAGAGAAATGCTTTCTAGATTTCAGATATAAAGTCACATCAGAATTCAGATCCACATCTGTGTTCCAGTTCTCTACCTGTTCCATCACATTCTCACTGTTTAATGTTTGCAGGCCAGATGGAGCAGCCAGCTACTGATTCATTCTGATCACTGTTTGCATGTAGAAATGCTTCATTAATAAACACTGAACAAAGTTTGCTGATGTTGGCTGAGAATGAGTTCGAACTTACAACTCTCCCAACAGTGCTGGAATAATGTGCAGTGATATAAATCTGTGTGTAACCCAAAGTTTTTGTTGTTTTTCTATATCTACTGTAAGCTGTTTGGCTGCATGCAGCACCAAACATACCAATGGGCATTTCCTCGAAAATACAAGGGAATGGATCAAAGAAAAACAGCTGCTTGCAAGCCTCTCCATTAAAAGATATAATGGACTGTAATAGGGCTGAAACAATTAATTGTATGAATAGTGATGAATCGATTTTCGAAGTAAACACCTAGTAATCAATTAGTTGTTAACTGAAGTAAAAAGGTAATGTGCTGTAAGAACAACACAGTCAGAGCAGTAATTAAGCCAAAACTGTTAAAAAATTTATGTATTTTGCATTTAAGATGTAAAAAAAACCTTTGTAAATATATTTGGCCAAAACTCCTCCAGTGTCATAGTTTCAGCTTCATCTGGTTCAAATTCTCTGAAAAAAATCTCCTGTTGAGCATCATTTATTAATCGGCTTTTCCAAAAGTGAAACACCAGATCAGCCCTTCGCTGTTCTGATGTCAAGTCCAACAGAAAGGCCTGAGCTGTTCAGGCTGTTGTCTGTGATGCTCATGAAAAGCTCCATTAGAGAAAAATGTTTTTAGCTGCAGGTGAATCCTTTGCTACAAATGATCAAGCGCTCACTAAGGGAAAGCTGTTGTTGCATTTTAGGCAATAAAATGGTTATTTTACTGTTTAAAAAAGGGATTGAATTGTTTGTTTGCATTTTCTTATGCATTTGAAATATTGTTAAAGAACGGTTTAAATGAAAAATGTGCAAATTGTGCCCTTTTTTTTTATCAAATTAATCAATAGAATAATTGATTTCTAAAACAACTTTTAGTAGCAGCCCTAGACTATATGCTGCATTCCTATAGAAGACACTTTTAGAAAGTTTCTACATTGCGTCATAGCTCCAACCTATTCATAGGCCGACCAAATAGATGAAAAGTTTAAAGGTGTTTCTGGTTCATATTCTACTCAACATGCACTGATCAGATATTTCTGGCCTATTACCAATCTATGTTGTTTGCAAATACCAGATCCCAATTATTAATAGAATGCTGCTTATTTTTTCATATACTTTAGTATAGGTAATCTGTGACAATCAGAAACTTTCTCCGGATCTCTAGTATCAAGATCCAAAGAAAGCCCACAAACTTCTGATGTCACCTGTCTCTCAAAATAAATCATGAGTTTCATTTACTTACACAGACTAACTTTGAAACATTTAGAAGATAATCCTCTTTTTTTTTTTTTTTTTACAGGTTATTATTTCAATGACGTTTGGTTTTTACAAAAGCCCAAGTGGATGACCTCATGTCACGGTTGCTCGGCGGACAACAGTCTCTTCAGCGGCGCACGTACTATATATAAACATCTGCATCAGTGGGATTCCTTATCAGCTGCAGTGCCTCTCTGCGGTTTTTGTCCGGGACCTCCACGGAGGGTCTCGGCTATGCCTAGTTTCCCCTGCTTGTACCTCTGTCACAGAAATAGCCCCAAGAATGTCTTTGACAAGACTATCACAGACGCTGTCTTTTGTTGCTCGACCGGGGCCGTTTCCATGGATGTATGAGCCGACAAGCCGACACTAGCCGCAGCTGTTGGCAGAAAACACGTCTCTTTTTCTAAAAGCAGCAACAAAAACACTGTCCTGATTGCTCTGAGGACGTGATTTATGTGACATGCCGACTTGTTCGGGGGCCTGCAGGCGTTTCTTTTCTTGGTTACAGTATCTGGACAATTGTGAATATATACGCTTCACAGTACCCGCATGTTGCGCCTTGGGTTTATGTTTGTCTTTTTGGTGTAAAGAAAGCTGACGAGGTGAAGCCTTGTTCTTGTTCTGAAATTCCTCTCTGCCTTTCTTCCTCTGTTTCTCCAGGTGGGACCAGATGGAGGGTTTGGAGGAAGGATAGACACATTTCTTCTGTCATGTCAGCAAAGGCCAAGGTTTGTCAGGAACATCCTCTCATTTGTCTTCATTTTGCGCTCAGTCCAGTTTCCTCACTCTTCCACTGATGTAAAAATAACAAAGTCAGCGAAAAAAAGTTCAGTTCAGTTTATTTGTACAGTGCCGATTCACAACACGTTTTCACAAGGCACTTTACAAAAAAATCAATTCGGTCCAATGATACATACATGCTAACATCATCAAACAATACAACAAGTTCAGTTTATAATTAAAATGAGTTAAAACGTTTTCCATCTGAGGAAACCCAGCAGATTGCATTGCGCAGCAATCTAGCATGCCGAGCATGCATGTAGCGACAGTGGAGAGGAAAAACTCCCCTTTAAAAGGAAGAAACCTCCAGCAGAACCAGAACCAGAACCTGGCTCAGTGTGAACGGCCGTCTGCCTCCACCGTCTGGAGGTTTGAGGAGACAGAGCAGAAACACGAGCTCTGATCCAGGAATGCTTTGTTAGAGAAAAATAAGATGTATTCTCTACAGGGAATAATAAAAAAGGAAAACATAAAGTTAAAAGTTTCAAAACAGGTAAATAATGTGGAACTGTAGAGATTAGTAGGAGAAAGTGACAGAAGGAGGAAAAGTGGTCGTTCTGTCGTCTAGCAGTCTAAGCCTACAGCAGCGTAACTACAGAGAGGAAAAAAATAAAGTAGAACTGATAACTAAAGGCTGTCTCCCATTTTAGAAGCTCTTGGAACCAGCATAAGCCTGCAGACTGAGAATGAAGTGTTCTGGTAGGAACGTCTGGACCAATCAGATCTCTGCTGTATGATGGAGTTTGATTATTAAGAGTTTCATATGTGAGAGGGAGAAAGTTCAAATAGAACATGTGAATATATTGCAAGAGTTTTTAAGGAATTCTGTCAAGGGCAAGCTTTTCACCTTGCTTTTTTACCCCCATTTTTCAGAATTTATTTTAAATAATTTGTTTTAATAATAATGAGGAAGATACAATAGCGTATTAGGGCCACACTAAGAAAATGTAAAAAATAAAATTATGAGAATAAAGCCATAAAATTACAAGAATAAAGTCATAATAATACAATTTTATTCTCAAAAATATTATTGTCATATGACTTTATTTTGTAACATTACAGCTTCTCTTAATTTTACTTGTTCAATATTTTATTTTTTATTGGCATGGCCCTAATACTCGTCATCATACATTTACCTGCAGTGGCTTCCAAAACTTTTCACACCCCATCTGTGTGACGTTGCAACCACAAACATGAATGCATTTCATTGGAATTTAATGTTAAATGCCAACATAAAGTGGTATATAGTTGTGTAGCACGAAGAAAATTATGCATGATTCAAAACATTTTTTTACAAATAAAAATTTGAAAAGTGTACAAAAGTATTCAGCCCCCTTTTCTCTGAGTGCCACTAGATTCCTTCAGAAGTTTCCTGATGTCTGCTGATGACTGAACTGAGTCAGCCTGTGTGTAAACTAACCTCAGTAGAAATCCAGCTGCTCTGTGATGCCTCAGAGGTTCAGAGAATATTGGAGAGCAAACAGCATCATGAAGTCCAAGGAACACAGCCGACAGGTCAGGGGGAAAGCTGTGAGGAGGCAGTTTAATGCAGGACTGCACATGGATGCTATAAAATGTTTTCTCAAGCTTTTATCATCTCACTGCTCAATCCATTATCCAGAAATGGTAAGAGTCTGGAATAAATGTAAACCTTCCATTCAAGCCCATCCACCTAAACTTCCAGCTTGAACCAGCAGAACTCTGATCAGAGAAGCAGCCAAGAGGCTCATGGTGACTCTGGACAGAGATCCAATCTGTCCACAGGACAACTATTAGCAGTCACTACACAAATGTGTCTTTCTGGAAGAGCGGCAAGAAGAAAGCCGTTGTTAAAGGAAACCATAAGAAATCTTAATTGCAGTTTTCCAGAAGCCATGTTGGGCACAACAAACATGTGCAAGAAGGAGCTTTGGTCAGACCAGAACAAAAACAACTTTTAGACCAAAATACAAAACACTGTGTGTGGAGGAGAACTAACACTGCGCATCACTCTGAACACACCATCCCTACTGTCTAATATGGTGGTGGCATTTTCTCTGGAGCTGCTTCTCTCCAGGAGGGACAAGGATGATGATCAGCGTTGATATGAAGATGAATGGAGCCAAATACAGAACAATATTGGAAGAAAACCTGTTGGAGTCTGAAGACTGGAGACTGGGGCGAAGGTTCAGCTTCCAGCAGGACAACCATTCTAAACATAAAGCTAGGGCTCCAAAGAAATGGTTTAAACAAAATTCATGTATTAGGATGGCCTACTCAAAGTCCAGACCTTAACCCAATTCAGAATCTGTGGCAAGATCTGAAAACTGGTGTTCACAAACGCTCTGCATCTAATCTGACTGAACTTGAGCTGTTTGGAAAAGAAAAATGGGCAAAAATTTCAGTCAATGAATGATCTAAGCTGGTAGAAACAAACCCTACAGACTAGCAACTGTAACTGCAGCACAAAGTGGTTTCATAAAGTATTAATTCAGGGGGCTGAATACTTTTTACACGCCACACTTTTCAGCGTTTTATTTGTAAAACATGTTTTGAATCATGTATGATTTTCTTTCTATTTCACAATTATACAGCACTTTGTGTTGGTCTTTTACACTGAATTCCAATGTAATATATTTATGTTTGCGGTTGTAACGTGGCAAAGTGTAAAGGGGTTTATTAATAGCATGGCCATAAATCAATGGGCTACAACAGAGAGCTCATTTCAACCACACTGTCATGACTGCAGCAGTAAGCAGCTCCTGTATTTTTGATGCCAATGCATTAATTATGAGTCTTCCTTAAAGGAGAGACGACCAACATCACAGGACCAGCTCCGACTTTACTGCTCTGAAGCTCATCATGAACCATGTCAGAGGGATTTCAGCCCCTGGCCTCATGACTTTAATGCTCCAATGCAACATTTAGTTAATGCTATTTCCTTCTGTCGAACAAAAATATGTTTGAAAAGTTGAAAGTGTGTGGAAATGTTTTCCATCCATTTTGCACAGGAAAAACTGTGCAAAATCTGCATGGACAGAGATATTTGCATCGTCTTCATCCCGTGCGGTCATCTGGTCAGTTGCA
>CAEGAE010032908.1:0-35010 GCA_903067095.1 Girardinus metallicus | reverse complement strand
TAAACCAAAAGATGGAGCATAGACATTTTTTATAAGCGTGTTTGTGAGCCTTCCTCTTTATTATTAAGTTGAATATAATTTCAGATTTTTCTTCAGGTTAACTTAGAAAGTGAGCTACTGTTGTTAGGAGTTAATTTTCTAAACTACAGAAAAGTAATTGTTATGTTAGATTTACCAATGTTTTATTTTATCTTTTTTTTATCCGATTACTCGATTAATCGTAAGAATAATCAATAGATTACTCGATTACTAAAATATTCGTTTACAACAGCCCTAAACTGAACTTCTGTATTCTTTAGTCATATTTTACACTTATCACTCATAGCTTTAATTTATGCCATATTCATTCATTCACACACCAAAATGCTGTTTGCCCAAAGACAACCTAACAATCCTTTTCTTTTCCCTATTATGGCTCCATAATTTCTCAGAACTAAACAAAACATGCAGCATTATATTGCTTAGGGTTAAAACTGCATCTAATTTGCTCATGTGGCCAGATTAAAGCGTAATCTGTACAGTACTGAAGTTAATAGAGGGCTGTGGTGAACTAAACCCACCAGAGTACCGTAAATCTGCTGGACAGATGATCTGGAGAAAAACATAATGAAAGTTTGTAGGAAATGTCCAATAACATCTGTAAAAGAAATGTCCAATAACATCATAAATTGGGTCTCTGTAAATGTATTAAAGCCAATAATACAATGACTTATTTTGAAAACGAATGATAATAAAGATTTGCTAATTTAATAATAATAATAATAATAATAATAATAATGATTACGATAAGGTTAAAATTAGTTGACAATGTAATTACAGTACAAGCAGGACTGTGTGTCCTAGTATTTTTTTCTTTTTTTGTACAGTTTACTAATCAAAAACAGGAATAGTGAATGGAACTTAACTCAGCTGCAACAAACCTGAATCAGATATTTGGTTATTAGCAAAGACTATAGAACTTAACTACATGCTGAGGAAGTAATCCATTCATTTGATTCAGGGGTTTGATCAGGGATACATGTAGGGCTGTTGTAAACCAATATTTCAGTAATCAAGTAATCTATTGATTATTCTTACGATTAATCGAATAAAAAATATTATAAAATAAAATATTGGTAAATCTGGCATAACACTGGTGTTACTGTCGAACCGTCGGGTTGCTCATTTTTGAGCATCCCTAACAATAACTTTTCTGTAGTTTAGAAAACTAACCTGTAACAATAATGGCTCACTTTCTAAGGTAACCTGAAGAAAAGTTATACAAAGACCTGAAATTCTTTTCAATTTAATAATAAAGTGGTAAGCTCTCAAATACGTTTATAAAAAATATCTATGATCCAGCTTTAAGTTTATGTATTCAACTTCGGTGAGTTTAATAGATGAATTCTCACTTTACCCCATACCTGTCAAGCTTTGGGTTTGAGAATGCGAGAAAAGTCGCCTGGGGCGGGGGGCGGAGGATAGATTAGAGGCGAATGAATGAACGTAAGATGTGGGTGGAGGGGAGGAAATAGACCAGGGGACAGACGAACGTAAGCATGGGGACCGGTAGACCAGAAGACGAAAGTAAGAACAGGGGAAGCAATACGGGATATTTACGGTACCTTTGTTCATCACATGAAACTCATCTACCAGCCATGTACGATGATTTCCGCCACCCATTTGTTGATGATATGAAATTTATTGTGAGGTTCGTCCATAAATCTACAGTTACACTGTAAGCATCAACTACTCAGCCGCCCGCCATATTCAGTATATCCGTTCACCTGTATAAATACTCCTGCATCGCTCTTCCCGCCGTTCGCTTTCAACCAGCAGCTCCCAGAGGAGAAAGGCTGCCGTACTCCAGGTATCGCGCCAGTCATTTTAAGGATGCTTATTGGTTGCCCAAAAACGATGAAAACCCTGGCATCATCATCAATCAATAAAATCCCCACGGGCCGAACTTGAAAACTGGACGTTATGCCGCTTTTGTCAACAACTCATAGGTGGAAGTCAAAGCTCCGCGCAACGCAAGTAATGTTCCAGCCAGAACACGGTGCGCTAAATAGTAAAACATAAATTAACGAAGCTTCAACGCAGGTAAATTTTCCTCTAGGAATTTGAATAATTGAGATACTCGAATCATTCGAGGAATAGTTTCACCCCTAGATACATGTAAAAGTTAATGAACACTGGACCCTCGGATTGGAGATCAAGAGCTATGATTTAGTAGAATCCAAGAAGAGATCAGTGGTCATGTGACTTATTTGTGTTTGGTTAGTATTCACCAAATAATCCTTAAACAAATTTTATATTATTGGGAGAATGTTTTCACAATAGAGGCAAGTTTTAGGTTTTATTACACTTTGAATACCAACATCTATGGCGTTTTTTGCAGGTTGATACGGTAAGTTGCTTTGCAGCAAAGTCATATCTGTTAAACTTGATTGCAGTTAACAGTTATTTTCTCTGCAGTCTGAATAAAAATGGCACTATCAATCTGTTACTGTTTGGTTCGTAACAGTGACAGGCTGGATGCCATGCGTGTGAATGGATTGGAATTGGTCCGGCAGTTTGACACCAGCAAACGTCGTTAATTCTGCGCTCAGAACAAATCTGTACTTGCCGTTGTCAGACGCCCCCGCAGAGCAAGCTTGGCGGCCCCTGCTTGAGGAAGTGGAGCATCCTGTCAGCGCTAACACACTCAAGCACATACACTTAGAGTCACCATGCATGGGCTGCGGCAAACAATTTGACGCAATGCCTATGTACCGTCTCGGTCTTCCAAGAATCAGACGGCAGTTTTGCTTGCAGCAGTTACAGACAATGAGCGAGTAAACACACTGAAATGTGGTCAGCAAAATTCTATAAAATGTTTTGCTTAAATGTGAATCTAGGAAATTTAATCAAATTTAGAATACATCCCTCAACAGGAAATAAGCCACAAAATAAGAACTTTGTTTTATTAAACGAGGATTAATGACAACCGCATTGAGTTGTTTGCAGGTGCAAAATAAGCGTAAAAATGTTTTTAGAAATTGTCTTCACATTTAATCTTGCATCCTTGTGTGTTTTGTCCTTGAGGTACGTGTTTTTTTTCTGCATTTTGATGGATGAGAATCTGACCTTTTACAAGAGTTTCACTAGCACTTGTGAATGTTTTTCCCCACTTTTAACCGTCCGCAAGTTTCCACAGAGTGCTAGCATCTGCATGCGTTTTATCCTTTTTTCCGATCTTCGCGTCAGCCGGGTCATCAACTGATGCTTCAGACCAATACTGAAACCAAGCGTGTGTCTGTCGTATGCTGGTGCTGCTGCACCGTCCGCTCAGGGTGCCTCATCGAACGAGGGGTGAGGGGGGGACCCAAGGCCGTTCCCAGAAACCCTCAGTGTGCTGGTGTGTGTGGGGGTGTACAAAGCTAAGCAACAGAGAGTCCTCTCTCTCTCCGTGTGTGTTTTATCTATTTGTGTGTGCAACAATATATATTTATGGTGTGTAGGGGTGTGCGTGCGCACACATGTGTGTATGTGGTTAGTCCATTGAATTACACAATCTACCATGCAGTCTGAATCACATCCGGTTTGAAGCCAAAAATAACAAAAACCACAGGGTGACAGAAAAGCAGCACAGCAGGCATCCGCCTACAGGGAGCGAGGAATACATCCATACACTCTCTCACACACGCACACACACACACATGCCACCCAGCACTGGTCAGTTGCTGTTTTCCATAAACAACATCTAGAAAAGGTTATTTCTTGCACAAAAAGACTGACATACAGGACAGTTAGTGGTTCTTTTCACTCAATAAACTACAAAAACTTATCAGTATATTGCATAATTTTATGCTAGATGAATGACTGCATAGGGAAAAATGGTAAATGCTTTCTGGTCAAAAAATAATGCAGAAGCCTGGGGAAATATGTGTGGTGTTGCGGTGGATGGGACCCCGATTTATGGAGGTCCCATCAGACAGCTGACAGCTGTCTGGGGTTTGGTTTCCTTCCATACCATCCTCACTGCAGGTCTTCCCCCACCTTCTGTCTGAGCCCACTCTGTGTCTGATTACGGTCAATAAAGGCCCACCATAAGATTTTTCACACTTTGTAAACTCTATGCATCTTTTTGGGATTCCTTTTGTCATAAACCAGCATCACTACCAATAAAAAGTGATGTGGAAGGAAAACCATGATTTTCTTTTTGCTTGCAAATAATCTGAACTGTAGCATAAGTGTTGTATTTAGAACCCATACTCTGATATGCCTGTGTAGCAAATTATCTTTATAGGTTCATCTTTTGTGTAATTTAGGGTGATTTAGCACTTGATGGTTCAGTAGACTCTGTTCTATTCGGGACCAAAATTACAGCATTTGTTACAATTTCAGCTCCTGCCAAACTAGTTAAAAAAAAAGTTTCTCCTCCTCGCCTGAGGTGGTGCTACACCAAGAACGACTGAAGGAAACATGAACACTTCAGAAGACTGCACACATCTTCCTTCTTCATGAAATGTAACCAAAAATGGAGTGACATCAGATTTTAGTGGTTTTATGATTTCTATTTTGGTAAAAGACCATGAGCCATTAGTCCTGCCAGCGCGAGACTAGCACGTTTGTTTGGCTGTCCTAATAACCCAACAGGCCGGACAAGAAGCCAGTAAGTCTGGAGGAGAGAGAGGCAACTATTAGTCATGTGCTCCACATACTTGACCTTTATGGAACTTTTTGATGTACATGCAAGTCATTATGTGTGTTGGAAAACTAACACTTAACATCACGCCGATCGAACCATTGTCTGTGTGTCAGACAGTGTTGTCAGCAATACAGGAGCTCCACAAGGGACTGTCCTCTCTCCCTTCCTCTTCACGCTCTATACATCCAACTTCAGCTATTGCACCTGCCATCTCCAGAAATTCTCAGACAACTCAGCTGTGGCTGGTTGTGATAAGACTGAATACAGTTATGCTGTGGACAACTTTTTCACATGGTGTGGGCTGAACCACCTGCAGCTCAATGTGACAAAGACCAAGGAACTGGTGGTGGATCTGAGAAGGAGGAGCAGAATGCCGGCGACCCCTGTTACCATCTAGGGGGTCAGTGTGGACATTGTGGAGAACTATAAATACCTGGGTGTCCACATTGACAAAAAACTTGACTAGGTCAAGAACACTGATGCTGTGTACAGGAAGGGTCAAAGTCGTCTCTACTTTCTGAGGCAGCTGAGGTCATTCAACATCTGCCAGACTTTGCTCAGAATGCTCTATGAGTCTGTTGTTGCCAGTGCCATCCTGTATGCTATGGTGTGCTGGGGCAGCAGGCTGAAGTTGGAGGACACCAACAGACTGAACAAACTGATCCGGAAGGGCAGTAACGTTGTTGAAGTGGAACTGGACTCTCTTACAGTGGTGTCAGAGCGAAGGATCCTGTCCCATATACAGGCCATCTTGGACAACGAATCTCATCCACTCCATGATGTGCTGGATGGATACAGGAGCACCTTCAGCCAGAGACTCATTTTACCAAAGCTCACCACAGAGCGCCACAGAAAATCATTTCTGTCTGCAGCCATTAGGCTTTACAATGCCCAAGTCTGAGCTAATTAATTCAATTTTTTTCTGTACTCATTTATAGATTATTTATTGATTAATATATTTGCATGTGCATGCGTGTTATTTATTTATTTACATATATTTAGTCATTTTGAACTCTCTCATCACTCTTAGGTGTATGTATATTTTATAAACTTTGTCTCATACAGCTATATTTGCATTATTGATATTTAATACCTCAGAGGGAGTAGCTTGTCAACAAATAAGTAATTTTCCCTTGGGGATCAATAAAGTATATTCTATTATATTCTATAATGCTGTGGGACGAGGAACCTGGTCAGGAAGACAGACAGAGCTAAACAAAGAGAAGAGATCTTCAAGGTAAAAATGACTAAAAATGTAAGCCACAAGTTCCAAATTTAAATTTTTGTTTTAAATGTGTGAAACTTGTGCAAATGTTATTTATTTTACCTCATTTTAGTTAAGTGTGTGTGTGTCTCTGTGTGTGCCTGCTGTCTGGGAACTTATTTGTGGGTTAAAATCTGCTAAATAAATTGATAACTGTGGCTTTGTACAGTATCTATTTCTAAGGATTAATAAAAAGACATTTGAAAGAATAAATGTGTGGAACGCATTGAATTATTTTCTATCCTCTTCACATTCAAGCACTGCTTACAATCTGTAAATCACATCGATAAAATAAATACATGGTTGCAATGTTACTGAATATGGAACAAGAGGGAGAGGTATTGATAAGGAGAAAAAGTTCCAAACCTGAAGCAATGTCAGCTCGTGCAAAGAAAAACTGCAGTGTTAGAAGCCTGATCAGTCATCCTTCAAATTAAAATGAAGTGATACAGTTAAAAACAGCCAGTCTGACGTACGCAGTGCTTTTTTTCTATACTATATGGGGCAGGATGTGGTCAACTGTGTGCTACAAAGTTGCCTCCCACCTGCAGAGATGTGCTTCGGCTTCTACACAACAACTGACAACAAGAAGTCTGTAAAAAACTGGAAAGCTGAGACTTTACTCTGTCTCACATTCATATGCCATCATAAGACGTTACGAGGTCAGGTTTCATTTTTTACTTGAGTAAACATAAATGACTATCCTTTATGTAACATTGAATGATAAGACCCCTAATTTCTCGTAATTAGGGAAGATAGAAGTTTCGGTGAACGGCTTGTGCTTTCCTGAAGCAAATATCTGTAAAAACTTGAATTAACACAGATGCAAAAGAACGAAAGATCACAGAGGAAAAGAAGACGAGGGATCAGATGTGGGGAGAGAACTGTAATAATGTTTGGCCTTGGTCTGCCAGCGGGGTCCTTCCCCTTAAGAAGCCAAAAGGAATGCAAAGAATGCTGCATGAGAGACAGAGAGAGAGGAAAGAGCAGATGAGAGGGGGAGCAGCCAGGGAGGAGAGCAGGAACAAGAAACGAGGAAAGGAAGAAGAGAAGGAGCTGGGGAATCCAGAGGAAGACGACATGATGAAGTCAGGGAGAGAGAGATAAAAGCGAGGAAGAGGTTTCTTATCTCTGCTGGGCTAAGTAAACACAAGAGCAAAGAAGATAAAAAATAATAAGCCTAGAAAATATTTGGAAAGAGGAAAAAACATGTAGTCTCTGCATGTCTGTATTTTCTGTGCTGATGGACATCCACGTACACGTGTGTGTTTACATATTTGAGTCGCTGCCTGAAAGACAGAATCGGGGTGTGTGTTACACTGCGAAACACAAAATCGTGCCATGTAATTTTAGTCTAGTGTCTAGTGCAAATATCTTAGTACACTTGAAATAAGACCAAACTAATTTACAAGTAACTATTCAATAAGATAGGAGATTCTTTTTAGAAACAATTCCTTAATATTGATAAAAAGTTCACTTTTAACAAAACATTATTCCTAATCTGCCAATAGACCTTGTACTTTTTAATCAATGTTAAGGGTTGATTTAAAACATGCTTCTACTTGCTGGACACTTACTTGTAAATTTTTTTTAATCTTACTTCAAGTGTACTAACATTTGCACTAAAAACTAGACAAAAATACTTGGTATCACTGCATTTTGCAGTGTAGTTAGTTTCTGGTAATGTCAGCACTGGAAAATTCCTCACTTTCAAGAAAGAAAAGATTTTTTTTTCCTCTTTTTTCGTAGGTCTGCCTCAGCTAGCTGATGAAAGCTGCAGAAGCTACAGGTCTGCTTAAAGTAACAAGTGCGCATAATGCTGCTATTAAGGAAGATTACACGTTTACACATCACGGGTCCGGTCTCCCTGAAAATGTGCTGAAGCCGCAAAATAAAACTCTGTAGCGACGGGATTTAAAATTTCAGGCATTATCCTGCCATAAAGCGTATCATTTCTGTAAAAGCATAAGATTTGTAGTAACAACACTGATTTAGACACAACAAACTCGCAGTGCAAAGCAACACATGTTTGAAGCTGGTTGTTGAGGTTGTCATAGGCTGACCTGCAGCACATGCTACTGTAAATGAGTGCATGTCAGTACAAGCTGGTGATGTTCAACCCAGAGATCAAAATCTGACAGTTTCACTTGATCAACAGGTCAAATTAAGAAAAGTTCAAACTCTTCTTCAAAATTGTTCAACTGCAGAGTGTTACTGCTATCCTGAAACCCCGTTTAAAGCTGCTTCATGTAATTTAAAAAATATCTTTTACATATTTTTTTTTAAATTGTCACCATCATGATGGTTTAATATGAGACAGATAATCTGTGAAAAGATTAATATCCTCCACCTCCTCCCTGAGCTGCTAAAACTACATCCTTTATCATTAGACTTGTATCCATTTCCTCCCTGTTATTTGTGACATTTAACAGTTTATACACAAGTTTATAAGTGCCAAGAAAGTAAATCAAGATTAGGAAGACAGACATCAATAAAAACCTGAAATTGATATAGGCCAGGAAAGGCCTGATCGGTGCAAATGTTACACAAACCTTCACAAATTTCTGCTGCTGGCTGAAATCCTTAGCGCTGTCAATCACTCTCGTGTTCACCCTTTCAGCTTGCTCTTTGCTAAGCTACAGCTGGTTCACCACAACATAGCTAGTTAGCGTGGCCACTAATGATTGCGGATAAATGGAATTTCTGGATAGATAAGTCGTTTTTACTCCATTAGCATAAGATTGATTGACAGCGCTAAGACCCTCCCCCTGGTTCTGATTGGTTGATTTTGACAAGGAGAGGTGCATTTTTTCATAAAGCAATAGCAGCACAGCGAGGAGTTGGAGGAGATCCATTTTTTAACAGACTGTTGCACAACATAATGGCAGTTTTATTTAATGTAGAAAAAATATATTTTTGTAAATGTTACATACTGCAGCTTTAAAGTGATTTATAAATAAGATAGTATTGTACTGTAATATTGCACCAATAAATAAATGAAATTTTGTACCTGGTGGATAAAAGGATTAGAGTGAAGATAGTATATGTAAAAACTCTTGGTTGCACACAAATGGTAATTTACAATCAGTGGTCAGATAGACTGAAAGTCAAAAACAGAGATGATTAATAATTTATATATATTTGTTTCGTCTTTCCATGAATCATAATGTATGAAATGGGAACATCATAGCACTTTTTGAAAAATTCTGTTTTTTCCCATCAAAGTGATTTTTGTTTTTGCTTCTGAGTGCTGTCAGCTATATCAGCGTTTCAATCGAAAGCTGCAAAAATCAGAACTAACTGATTTTTGGAGGATTTAGTCATATTTTTGATTCTGTGCAGATCTTTAAATCAATTACCAAAATAAAAAACTATATTTAAAGAGTAATCAAAAATGGACATGTTCCTAAACAGACTGTGCATTCTTTAATGTGTTCAAGCTGTTCCCATGGTGTGTGACTTTGAAGGGTTTAGCCCCACAGAGGGCCCTGATGACATGTGCACAGAAAAACAGCAAGTCGCTGACAGACATTTTCCACGACTTTACAACCGTATCATCACCTCTTAACAATGCTCACAACTTCAGAGAAAGAAGTGTTTACCTCTTTTTCATTTTTTTTTATCAACAACCACCTAAATTGTTAATCTCAAAAGAGAATTTTGGTAATAACAAATCTGAAACTGCTTATTTTTTTTTATTTCAAAGTATTGTTAATTTTAAGCTAATTTGAACCTGTTAAAAAAAAAAATCTGTTAAACTGTGAGTGAACTCAGGCTCAATGTCCACAGCAGAGAAAAAAACGAGTGTGTAATGAAAGGCTGCAGATCTTTTACACCCTGGGGATATTTAGAGCTTTTAAGTTGGCCAAAACAAAGCAGGAAGCCATGGCAACCACAAGAAAATCCCGGATATGTCTCAGCAGCAGACACCCATGCAGAGAGAAACTCTCAATATTCTAATCGCATCAAAAGTCAACCCTTATAACACCCACCAATCTGAACAACAACAACCCTGAGAAGCGTGAGCGTATGACTAGGAAACACCCAGACAGGCCTAAAAATAGCTCTAAACTCATTCCTCATCTCTTGTTTTCAGTCCTGCACTCTGTCTAATTCTGTTTTCACCTTTGTCATGATAAAACCCAACAGTAGGAAAGAAAAAAAAAAGAGATAAGTTGATGTTCCTCTACGGAAAACATCACCTTACCGAAGAGCACATGAATGTGAGAACAGCAGACATGACTAAATGATGGAGAGACTAACGAGTATTCAGCCAGAACCGTTTCACAAGGGGAAATTCAGCATCTCACTGAAGGGGAAAAATTACTTGTTGGAAGCATGTTCAGTTGACACGATAAAACTGATGATGCATTATCAAAATGTGTTTGAAAATGTGGAGATAGTTGGAGGGTACTGCTTTTTATAGCTGCTTTTCCACAGTATCGTCCAATTCTAGGGGTTTGTTGCTTCTTGGTGACAAAGTTGTGAGTTTGTTTGGATTCGGGAGGCCTAATTAGGCTGCAAGTGAAGCAACACAAAGTCACATGGACTCACAAGTAGAGTGTTTACAATGCAGTTTTTGCAACCTGTCATCCTTCAGGGAGTCATTTAAACAAACCCAATTGCAGCCTTTGTTCAAATTTGAGCAGAACACCATGGGGGGAAATGTTGAACTTCTCCTGCTGAGGTTTATCGGAAAGGGTTTAAAACTTATTTATACTATGAAAACACAAAATCTTACCAAATATTTTAGGTCTAGTCTGTAGTGTAAATATTTTAGTAAAGTTGAAATACAGCAAAACAAATTTACACATCACATTTCATCAAGATATAGAGCCTTGGTCAGAGTAAATATTTTCTTAATATTGATGAAAAAGTAATAGCTCTGTTGGCAGATTATTTCATTTATAACTTGGGAAAATGTCTTGTTAGATTAAAATAAAAGGGTTTTAATCCCTTATAGCAGATTTGGGTTTATTTAGTTCAGTTGAAATGTTTTTAAAGATTTTATTGGCTCTAGTGGCCTTTTTTTGATGCTGAATTAACAGGAAAGTGGGTAATGAGAGAAGGGGGAAGACATGCAGCAAAGGTGACCAGGCTGGGAATCGAACCTGCAATGACCACGTCAAGAACTAAGGCCTCCATATGTGGGTTGTGCTTAACCATCACAGCACCTCTCGTTCAGTGGGAAGTGATGTATTTCAATATTTGTGGAAATTTTTTTCCATATTACAAAAACATGACATAATTTCAAAAGGAGAGTGTACACTTTTCAGAGACAATGTAGCATTTTAATTTTTTAATATTAAAGTTAATGTTAAAAAATTAAAAATTCTTTCATTTTTAAAAAAAAATAAAAACAAAATAAATTTAATTTTAATTATTTTTTTTATTAAAATTTTAAAAATAAATGTATTTTTTATTGCGATTCTGTTTCAACTACAGCAGGTTGAAATGTCTGTGTATTACCATAAAAGTTTTATTTTGGAGTGTGTCCAAAATTAAATACTGTTTCATGTTTCATTCAGAGTGCAGATGTATTGCTGCATTAGCTTTTATTTCATAAAAGATATTTTTAGACTTGGTGTATTCGTAATGTCTCGGCTGAGACAATTTCACACACTATGCTAATGAACATTCGGTGACACATGTAGGGGTTTTCCATCAAAGCAGTTCTGGTGTCAAAACAAAGATGGTACGAAACCCAGTTCATAAGGCAATGAAGTTCACACTGAACTGAAAACAAACTGAACTGAAGTGATCGCAGTGCAGGGAGACGGTTTGAATGAATCCCATCAGATTCCGTTAACAGATGTTTCCGGTCTCAGCTGGAAAATGCTGTTTCACACATCGGTTGGTGTTTGTGTGAAACACAGATTGGAATTTTGTGAATGACGCTGATAGTGAAAGATACAAACAACCAAGTGCAGTCTGTAAACAGCAGCTGGTCGTGTTCATAAAAACGCTGACTAGTTCCTCCTGATTCACCAGATGGTTTTGTTGAATTAAAGTAAAACATCCTGTCGCTTCCAAATTTTCTATCTGACTAAACCCAGATAACACCACAGACTTTGTCTTTGAGGATGTTATCTGAAGAGATTCACCCTGTAGCGTTTTAAAAGCCTCAACTGGCCACTTTTCAATCATCATAAGGGTGGATGAGAATTTCTGACAACTTAAGCAGAAAGGGTGATAGGAACTTTGATGGTGTGTTTAAATGCACTTTATTTAAGCAAAGAGACAATAAGATGGAATTCATATGCTAATTAATGCATGATGCCATCCATAAATACTTAACTGTTGATATCATTGATACAATGATATCAACTGAAGTTCAGATTTTTTAAAGGTGCAGTATAATGTATTTTCCAGGCACACTGTGGCATTTTATACAACTATCAAGTAACTATGCCAAAAATGCTAATGTGGCTTAAAAGATTTTAATTTAATAACTTGAAATTGGGCCTCTTTCTGAAGCTCCGCCTTCAGGAAGTCATCATATTAACCCTTTAACAATTTTTACCAGCCTTGCAATGTGAAGCAGCTCATATTATTAGTTCAGCAAATGTGTACTTCCACCAGCTGCTTGCTAATTTTTGCTGGCTAGTCTGCAGGAGCTGAATGGGGGAGCTAAAAGGGAGAGCTGCTCTGGGAGGCAGAAGCTCAGAGGTTTGGAAACTGTGACTCAGAAGAGGAGCTGAGTCTCGAAGGCGGGGCTAGGTCCACCCAGCGTTTTGCACAGCTGAATGGTTGCCATATAGATTAACTGGGGTTTGCAATGAGCCTTTCTGACTAAGTCTACCATTATGGCAGAAGAATATTATTTCCAAGCAAATAAACTAGAATGTACTTAATCTTAGAATATTCCTCTTAGATGTGCGATGAAAGACAAATCTTCCACCCTTTACTATAGCTCTGCGATTATTTGTTGCTGCAAGAGATCGAATAACTTTGTTGTGATTGGATCTTTAGAAAAGCAACAGATCTGCATGACTTCAGCAGCTGGTAGCGTTGGGCGGAGTCCCATTCCTGTTCGGAGATCTGAAGCAGCCAGACTAAAAAAAGTGAAAAAACGTAGGAGTGGTTCTGGGGTCATTTTTCAACTCAACTGTTTTCTTCGCTCTCAGCCAGATAATATCAATGTTATGTTTGACTATGATTCTAATAAAACAGAGATGATTCATAATCTTCACACACAGCCTGTCTGGCTAAGATAAGATGCAGGAAGATAAACTAGCAGGGAATTTTGCCTTGGCTGCTGATGATACAAGTGGATGGCAACAGCATAAAACATCTTAGTGCTTAAATTACACGCTATAAAAAGCCTTTATTCCACACTATGAGTTTATTAGGAGATGGAGAACAGCACATCTGTGTCTACTATCTGTCACTGATGAATGATGAACTTGGGTTTTCTCCAGGGCTTTCAGTGAAAGCTTACACTTCTCCTCGCTGCTGTGCCCTCTGTGGGAAACTTTAGAGAGAATATGAGGGAGAAAGAGAGACAGATGACTTTTCCTCGCAGGATATCCTGTTCTAAGTTGAGCTGCCGGGCCTATTCTGACCCCTTGGCCCCTCTTGACTCCTGACCCGACCGTAGTTTAAGCTCACATCTCCAATATTTCCTAATCACCTCAAATCTCTTAGTCTCCTCTCAAGCTTTGTTGTCGTCTTTGTTTTCTCTTAGGTTTGGTTTTCAGTGGCTCTGTTTGGAAAAGCAGCTTCAGTCTATTGGATGTAATGACATGGGCAAATATTTACACTGCAAAAACACAAAATCTTACAAAGTACTTTTGCTCAAGTTTCTATTGAAAATCTCTTTGTACACTTGAAATAAGACAAAACTAACTTACAAGTAGCTTTTCAGCAAGATACATGGGCTTGTTTTAAGTCAGTAATTCCTTACTGTTGAAGAAAAATAAACAGATATAAGTGGAATAATATTCCAGTGGAACAAGACATTAAAACTAATAATATTGGAAAAATATCTCGTTACATTGGCAGAATATTTCACTTCCAAAAAACTATTTCATCAATATTAGGGAATGATTGACATAAAACGAGCTCCTATATAGAGCTCCTATGTAACTCCTGAAGAGTTATTTGTAAATTAGTTTTGTCTTATTTCAAGAGTAAGATGTTGTCACTGGAAACTACACAGAAATACTTTGTAAGATTTTGTGCTTTTGCAGTGTAGAATTAATGCACATGGCTGCTCGTTTTGTTTGCATGACTATTATTTTACACATAATGCAAAAATATTCAACTTTGCTCTAGAATTTTGCTTTTATAATGCTGTTTATTTACTGATATACTTTAATAAACTTTCAAGACCTTCACAGAACTCTGCATTAAACTAAAAACAGTGTAATACAGTGTTTATATTTTTATTTAGTAGTATCATAGTAAAGGGGTGCCAAATGCAAACTTTTACTGATTTTGTGAGTTGTTAAAAAAACATATGTATTTTCTTTCTGCCTACCACACCATGAAGTGTTACATGTGTTGGTCTTTGAGATCCCAAAAACTTCTGCTTTTCATTTTAACATGACAGTTATACAAGGCACAGTAAATGCAGGGAAATCCAGCACTTGCACTTATTTTGACCATTTTTTTCTTTTCCTGTCTGATAAATGACCTCATAAGCCACACAGCAGAAAAATAGAAAAACACAAAACACACACACCAAAAAGATTATACCCCTTGCCTGTGAATTCTTTCCTTATTCCATTCTAATAAAATCCCTAAATATTATGCTCACATCATCATAATTATCCTTGTTTTCCAACCACAAATGTCATATAGTGGAAAGATTATTTTAGAATAACTTAGTAAGGAAAAATGTCAGCAAATTTTGAACAGCATCAGACATAAAGAAAAATGAATACTAATATAATGTATACCGTCATTTGTTGTGCCAGTTTGTTGTTTTCTAGCTCCACAGATAATTCATCCAAGCTGCAAACTAGAAAGTAGGTGCTGAATGGTTGTTTGTGTTTTTCTAAGCTCAATAGCGCCACCCTTGGCCTCTGTGGCCAAAGTGGGTGCAAACAAAACACACTCTGTGATTAGAGAAATAATTAGCCAATCATCCTCTGACCTGACAGCCAAACCCAGGGGTCAAAGAGACATAAAGTGTCCTGCTTCCCAGGTGCTTTCCCAGAAAAAAAAAAAAAAACTTTTCAGTGGAGCAACGACATACTGAAGTCATTGTCAGTGCACACATGCTTGTGTGTGTGCGTGGATGTGCGTGTGTGAGGTGGACGGAGCGCAGCATTTGTCCAGAGAGTCTGTGGTGGAAAAGCAACACTTCCTGCTTCCTGTGGCAAGAGGAAGTGCTACCGTTGATGTCCCCTTATCGCTATGGACACACAGGCTGAGTGGAAGGAGGAAGGCAGAGAAGAGGAAGAGGAGGAGGAAGAGGAGCTGAGAGGGAGGTCAAGTAAGCTCGACAAAGAGAGGGGACTGAAGAGGCAGTCAAGGTTTATTTTTTTTCTCTACTTTTGTTTGGAAATAAGAAAATGAAAAAACAACTATAGAAGTAGGTGTTGCTTTTTGTTCCTTTCATTTACTTGTTAGTTTATTTTTAAATAAAATGTCTTGCAAAAGCCTTCATAACTTCAAACATGTTGCTGCCACTGCCACATTTCACTGTAGGAGCAGTGTGTTCAGAATGCAATGTTAGTTTTCTGACACATTGTTTTCTTTAACAATATTTTTTTCTTGCCAATTTTCCATGAGGAAGTGCACAATTAATAGCTTTCCTATGGATGTATAACATAATCCTGCTTTTAACTTCACCACAACTGGCCTGACTGCTGTGTTCCCTGATCTTCGTGATGTTTTCTGTTCTCTAATACTCTCTAGCGAACCTCAGAAGCCTCCACAGAAAAGCTGGATCTCTGCAGAGATTCAATTACACAATAAGTGGTAAAATTATTGGATTTTTGGGGGGGGATTTAACAGAGTACATGGGACTCAATAAAAAAAATGCACGCCATTTTTTTTAGATTTTAATTTGCGTGACATCATTGACACTTCCCTACATAACAACAGGACTTTAGAAGACTTGAGCTGTTGCAAAATTTGGTTAAAATAATCTATGATTTCTTGCCAGGTTCTTTAAAAAAGATAAATATGATGCCAAATTAACAAAACGTGATAAACACACACATCATGCGCAAGTGTGAAAACTAAACTTTTGTTTTTAGAGGGATAAGGAAGGTAAGTAGCAGTCAGGTCAACAGCACTTATATCAGTCTTCTATTAAAGACTTACTATGTCTGTTTGCTGGCCTGGAGCATTCAGGTGTGTGCTAGCCCAAAGCCAATACAAAAAAATGACAGCAATTAAAGAAGCAATCAGTCTTCTAAATAGTGGCTGTTTCGTTAACCTTAAAATTGTGCAATTTGACATTTCAAAAATAAATTTGCCTCATGGAAACACAGCGGTTTTGAAGAAAACACGTTTTTATGTAGAAAAACTCTTGAAACGATGAGGTGGTTTTTGGCCGTATCAAAATTTGTGTATTTTGCAAAACTGCAATGGAAACACTCTCTTCACATCATGAGTCATGTGATCAACAACCAGATGTACTACTGGTAAACTCAATGCAACCAAGTGGCCTTCCTTATCCAGACAACGTTTTACCCCTTGGCTTTATGCAAGGAGTTTTTCTGCGTTGTATAGTTTTTGGGGTGAAACTGGAATAGACATAACTCAACTAGGATTTGATATGATAGGACTGAGCTCATAATCTAGTTATGCAAGTAAATTGGATTTGTTAAGTCTTATAAGCAGCCTTGAGGTAGCATGTGTTGTAGATTGTTGCTATATAATCAAAGTTATTTGAACTACACTTAATGGCCACAGGAACTGAGTATTTGCAGACTTTAAATCCATCATGAACTCCTCTGTAACTCAAAGTATTCTGCAGTTCAAGCCTGGACACCCGGTCCATGTTTGCAGCTTGGTTTTAAAACTAGATGCATCAATAGGAAAATAATTGAATATACGAAAGTTATGTTTTTAAAATATGGATAAAGTTAAAGTTATTTTTGGTGGCTTAAAAGTCAAATTCAAGACCTCCACCTGATCTTAAAAAATATCTACATAAATTCTAAGATGTGTTAAAGTTTTTTCTGCTCCCTCTTACAGAAATACTCACATTTCTTTTTGCACTTATTGCACTCTGAGATGAACATTTGTTTTGTGTAGATAGACATTAGAGTGAATGCTTACCCACAAGGTGAGTTGAGAAAGAAGCACTGTGTGACCACAAAGGTGAGATTGAAACAAGCACTGCTGGAATCTGGATCCATTTTGCAGAAACAAAGGAAATGTATCATTGTGTAGTTTATTATGAAGAATGAAAAGAGAGTAAACTAGGAAGACATCGACAGAGGAGGAGGGGGGAAGAGATGTTTGGGATCAGGGTGGGAAGCTTTCAGCACTTGGGGATTGTCCCAGATGGACACAGACCGCTCCCTCCCTTTACAAACAGCCCCTGGCTTCCACTTCTTCTCCTCCCTTCTCTTTCTTCTGTCCATCTCTTCCTTGCCTGACGCTTGCAACTCAAGAGTTTGGAGACCACTCAGCAAAAAATGTGAACAAATAGACACTTAATGGATCGCTTTCTTCTGACACTATATATATTTTTACCCCCCTTGCCCTCAAACACATGGACCCCCCCCCTCCACCTCAATCTCTGCCATTTCCAAAGTCAACACACCACTAAATGCTGGGCTGACTCACTTCCACTGTGGGTGGCTCTGTTTCCAATTTTCTCACCACCTCGGCCTCTCCACCACCTTGGAGGAAAGGAGGAAGGTTTTGTCCAGAATACACACACACACATAAAACAAACAGCCAAAGAGGCATGCAAAAAGTGACAAACATTATTTACAAATGTTAAAGGTACGTTTGCACGGATAAGGACATCCCAGAGGAGACGTGGGGGTTAAAAACCAAGCGTGCATCTCCCACTTCTTTTGGAGTTGTGAAATGCTTGTCGCTGTTTTCCTTCCTATCTTTCTCTTTGGGGGAGCGTGGGAGCACCTTAAGAGCGCTGCACACAAACCGCAGGGCTCATAACAACAGGAGGAAGCCGGTAACTTGAGTAAATTCAACCGACCGAAGCAAAGAAAGAGAAGGGGAGAGGTGGAAAGAGGTATTTTGCATCTTTTGCTCCTCTCCAGATGGCGGCACAAACGTCAAATCTGACAGATTTCCCAGTTTCTTGCCTTACCAGTTTGAGTTGCGCATCGTGGGGAGTGTGCTACGAAGTCTCATCAGTCATGTTCACGCACGGTTCAATCCACAAAGCTCTGGAGTGGAGACAAGGCACTCAAACAAGACATTCACAGTGGTCCAGGCGCAGTATCAGTTCCCTCTGGCCAAGTGTTGAGAAAGTGAGGGGCCGCAACAAAAGACGAAGAGGGAGGGAGAGACTGAGGCACAGAGTAAACGAGAGAGAGAAAGAGAGAGAGAGAGAGAGAGAAAGAGATTAACCTCTGAGAAGATGGGTGGACTCTCTCTCTCCCTCCCTCCCTTCCTCACTCACACAAACACTCACACACACCAAGCTGGTTTGCTGTATCACTGACTTCTTGTGTTTTCTCTCATGTGCCAAGAGGAGGTAGAGAAAAAGAACAGGGAGAGCAAAGAGTATGCGTGTTCACAGTCATGAATGTGTGTTTGCGTGTGTGTGTTAAGGTAGGAGGGACTGGCTGGCACAAGTCCAGAGACAGCCAGCCTGGTAGAAAAAGACAATAGCAGGAAACACTATATCAGAAGGAGGCTAAATACCAGCACAAAAATAATTAACAGACAGCAAAAAAAACAATGACATCCGCAGTGGAAAACAGAGTTTGCAGTCTGTGCTCAACAATGATACTGGAAACATCCAGGAGGTTATTCTTATTCCCACTGTCGTTACCACTGGATGTTGAAATACCATTTCAGGAAAAAAATATAACTGTTTAAATGTTAATCAAAAGATGAAAGTGCTGGTATTAGGTTCACAAGTGTGAAATGTCGAGGCATTCCTACAGAAGCACGCAATGGATAACTAATATATTTTTTAAGGTGGTGAAGGACATAATTTTGGTTATTTGACTGGATCTTAAGCTTAGAATGTACATTTACAAAGGGGTGGAGGTAGGGGCCATTCCAGAAGGTTCATGCTAGCCTGTTTCATCCATTCCAAAATCAGCTTTGATGAGTGTTTGGGATTATTCGCCTGATAAAACAACAGTTTGCGTTCATCCTCTCTGCCTGTTGATTTTAAGTTTAATTACAGTGAATCCCCAGTATTCATGGCGACCACAGCTGCCTGTGAAGAGCATTTTAATGCTGCCCATTTTAATAATTCAAACACCAAGTATACCTTAATGTGCATTAATACGCTAACTTGAAACCATCATGGTGCTATCACAAAAGCTAACATCCATTGGCTTCCTTATTGCCACTCTTCAGGGTACAGCCAATCCGCACCAAGCAAAATGAACAGCACTCCTGAATTGGCTGGATTTTGCCAACATCAGTCAATAGCATATTAGATACGATGGCACCAAAGTATTTTAGCTTCCTTTTTCTTTCAAATATTTTCCTCAGATAATTAGGAGTTACATTCTACAAAAAAATCCACAAGTACTGGAATGAAAGTACTTTTGTCCAATACACCAGTTCAGAATTCGCAACTTAACAAACTCTTATTACACCACTACCAGGCTTTACAGTACCTTCTGTCATGGTCAAATAGTTTTTTCGGCCATAAAACTTTCCATCAAAAGGGCATTTAGGTTGTCCATGTGGGCAGATGCAAATGCCAGTCCAACTTGAAGATCTGAATCTTGGAGTAGGAAATTCTTCCTTGATTAGCACACTTTTAGTCCCTGTTTATGGCAAACTTGTTTCACTGTGAACAGTGACACTGGTATTCCAGCATCTTCCAGTTTTTGATAAGCTAACGTTATGACAATGTTCCTGGACACCATATCTGATTTCCTTCCAGTAGCTTAAAAGGTGACAGTATGAATGAGATTTTTAAAACGTGGACACATTTCTTTTGTGACAACTGGACACCAATATTAAGCCACATAAAAAAATAAGCTTCTGGATAACCCTGACATTAACCCTATGAAAAATTCCCCAGCTGTGCTTTACATCGATGTTCACGAGTGATCAAATTTCCAGTCATAATTACAAACACATTTGAGCCTTTATATAGTGGAGAAAATCAACAATAAATTCAAACCTGTGCTCACAATTTTCATTTCTGAAAAGAGCTTTAATTTGTTTGTTGTATTAGCAGTCCATCCTTCCACAAAACATTTGAAATTAGTTATTAAAAGTCCAAAATTTTAAAGAAATGATAAGACAATCTAAATGTCCAACTGGAACTGCGTAATGGTATGTGAAGTTAAGAGTTTGTAATGTGTTGTTTGGTGTTCCTTGATGTGATATTTTCAGTTTAATTGGGAGGAGTATGACTGAACTTATCTTTGATAAAGAAGAAACTCATATTTTAATGTGATTTCAAGATCCTTTGTTATCACAAGAAAGGCAACCTTTCCAAGGAACCTGCTCCTCGCATCTGAACCTGTGAGAAGCAGGTTCGGATGATTAAGGATTCCTGGAAAGTTGTTCGAGACGATTGAGTCGATGCAATACTCAATTGCATCGACTCAATGGGCTTCAGTACATTTCTGTGCCTCTGTAGGAAAAAATGTCAAAAATAGTTTTTAACTGTTTTGCACATTTTTGTTCATATTTGTGTCACCATCAGGCTCACCCAAACACCATTTCAAGCATTCCCTGTACAATCAGTTGGTCATGACTTCCACACATACCTCGCCACTACCCACCCACAAACACAACTATAACCATGTCTACTGATAAGGGCAGCTTGCCCCAGTGGTTACTGGCTGTCTAAGCTCCGACCACAGCAACTTACAATGGCCCTGTATCCTCAGCCTGCACTGATTATGCTCACAAGGAGCTGTAATGCACTCCACTAATTCAATTTCCTGCCCTGGAGGTCAACCTTTGTGTGTCTTTGAGAATGTGTATCAGAGTGAACAAGAAGTTAGAAGAATAAGATGTTTGCTTAAGAACCGGCTATCATTTTATGAATGTATGAGTTCTTAGGTAGTGTATGATTATTCTCGCTCAGTCTGATGTTGTTTGTCAGATATTTGACTATCACCTGGAAATCAAATACAGACTGTCAGTACTAGTGTCTCTATTTCTAATGGTGTAGAAAGTAGAAGTGTGCTGATCAATCAGCCACCTATCATAATCGACTGATTTCCATGAAAAAGTGTATGATCAGTGATCGCCGATCACCGTCTCATGTTGCAGATCACCAAAACCGATCACCTTTATCTCCCTTCGCAGCTTGCATGTGCAGCTCATCTCCTCTTTCCTTCACAGTGCACAAGCGCACAGCAACTAACCCTAAGGAATGTGGTGTGAAACGTTAAAGCTCTGAGAGTAAATGGGGACGTTTGTGTGTTGCAGCGGATGGACCAGGGACCATCATCCAACACAGTCACAACTCCCACACATGTGAGCCCTCTCTATGGTTCTTTCTCTCAGATCCTCTGAAGAAACTTTGATTCTATATGATGCAAATTTTATGAAGAACATGTTAATGTTCTTTGGCCTTTTGTGTTTACTTGATTCTTAACAACAGAGAGGACCAAGCAATGGTCGCAAGTCTTGATTCTGGTAGGTCTCACCCAAACACAAGCTGGCCATATGTTGCCTTGTGTCCCACACTGTGAAAGGGACTTACTGTTTTAATTTAATGAAATCTATGTTTTATATTAAAACAGCAGGACAGAACACCAGGCTTTTCCTATGACTCTGTGTAAAGCTTCCTGATGCAGAGCCTGGCCGGCTGCAGGTTGTTTATCCGGCTCTTTCAATACATCTGAGTTTCATTTTGGCCAAATAAAACTGTACAGTGCATCACTGTCAAATGCATGGCTAACATAAGCAGACCGTGTGTGTATGCGTGTGTGCGTGCGTGTGTTGAAAGAGGAAAAAAAATGTGTTTGCTATTAAACTGACTGAAACAGAGGGTGAGGTCGCTCTGGTTCTGGAGGGTTAACTTCATATCTGGGGCGCACACGCAAAACGCAGATGCGAAGTTTCCATTAATGTGATTTTTCAGCTCCTCCAGCTGACATTGCTTCATCTAACTAGAACACAACCGGAAATCATACCAGCGACTTCTCTGACACCTACACAATCCGATTTTAAATCTGACCGTATTATTCCTAACCAAATAATCTGTCTCACACCTATGCTGTCACACACTCCTGTTCAGTCTATCTTGTATCCTGCAAGCATTCATGGAAAGTTGTCTCCAGGTGTGGGTGTGGGTGAATGTGTTGTGTTTTTCCACCTCATCTCCTCTGTTTTGGTTACCAGCTTCATCTGCTCAGCCTCAATAATGTGTCCTGTTGTTGGAAGAAATGGAGAAAGTATCCATACCCTTTGAACTTTCTCACCTTTTGTCATATTACAACCACAAACCACCATGTGGCAGACCAAAACAAACTAGGGCTGGGCGATGTATCGAGTATACTCGATGTATCGGGATATTTTCAATTCACAATAGTTAAAATGGCTGTATTGCAACCATCGAGTATAAGTTGTCGTTCAAATAATAAACTTTCGCCGTCAAATTCACTGCGAGTATGTTTTATCCGACACCCTATGAATGCATCACTAGTCCCTTCCCCCTCCCAACCTGAAAATTTTCTACCAATCACGCTGCTCCAAGGAACAAACAGTACCTGAATGAGACAGTACCTGAAGAGCAATCAGATGAACTCATTTAGTTCCGAAGAGAAACAGAGCTGGATTAATAATTTGGCAGTGGTTTGGATTTTATATGGAGGATGTCGAACAAAATGAGGTCATTTTAGAAACATGTTATTAAACTATTGGGACAAAAAGTTGCACCACAAATTTATTTACCCCTCCCCTTCCTCCCAATCAGAATATTCTTTTACATGCCGTCCATAGCCGCGCTGCCGCGGTAGAACTAGTCCGTTAAAGTCAAACCTGGAGATGTAGGTATTATTCATTTAGTGATATGCAATGGGACAAATAACTCAAAACTACTCATTCTTTTTTTCTCGTTCTGTCGGCTTTAGGACACACGCAGACTCGTTGCCATAGCAACTGACAACAACGCAACTTTGTCAGTTGCTACAATTTACAATACATAATCCTTATGTATTAGGATTCAGAACCAAAAACACTCAAACATTTTCCCCACATGGTTAATTACAGTTTTATACTTTTAGACTTGATGTGTATTTTGCTTTTATTTAATCAATCAATCAAATTTTATTTGTATAGCACATTTCAGCAGCAAGTGCTTTACATTATAACAAACACAAAAACACAGAGTCATGCAACATAGAATCAACAATCAAATCATTACATTAAGTCAAGTGCCATCATTAGGTAATTGATTATGTTTCAAAAACAACTCTAAACAGGTGGGGTTTTAGTTGAGATACAAAGGCACTCGGTGTTTCAGCTGTTTTACAGTTTTCTGGAAGTTTGTTCCAGATTTGTGGTGCATAGAAGCTGAATGCTGCTTCTCCTCATTTGGTTCTGGTTACGGAGATGCAGAGCAGAACCAGAACCAGAAGACCTGAGGGGTTTGAAGGTTGATACAACCTTAATAAATGATCGCTGTGGTAGATTAGCTGCCGCTGCTATTAGCCACGCTAACACGGCTGTGGTCGATTAGCTTATTTAAACACCTGCTTTACTGATGCTCTGTCAGTTTGTGTAGGTCGCCTTTTTATTTTTAAGCTGAACCAAAACACACCTTATTCCACAGCACATCTATATGTTAAGTTTGTCAAAGTCAAGCATAACTGACCTACTTCCCTCTGCCTCGCTATTTATTTTCTTAGTTAAAACTTATTTCTCACCTTGTTATCTAGTCATAGTGTAGACAGTCCATAGCAAAACACTGCATCCCTTTTTACATGAGATTACATTTAAGTTTAGCAGGGAAATGGGGGCGGGAACTTGCTTGGGTGACATCATGCTGCAAGGAGTCTAGTTTAAAATAACTTTGGAGCTCATTTAAGAATATCGTGATATATATCGTGTATCGTGATATAGAAAAAATATATCAGGATATTAGATTTCCCTCATATCCCCCAGCCCTAAAACAAACTTGGAAGGACATTCTTTGCTCAGATTAAGATTATCTAAAATGTTTATTTTTTATTCTAAATGCAAAGTTCCAAAGAGGATACAAACACTGCACATCATACTGATGTGCAACACACTGATACTCTATTAACCTCTCTGCATAGAGGTGGTGTTATCATGCAGGGTAATTCTACTGGAAGAATATCTGTTAAAGACTGCAAAGGACTTTAGACTAGGCCAGAGATTCACCAAGGACAATAAAAATACATGCTGAAAGGTTAAGATCAAAGTATTTTTGCTTTCGACTGGGTCAGTTAAAGTCCAAATCTGCATCCAGTTGAGAATGTGTAGCCTTCACCGGTGAAGGTCATCCAATCAGAATGAGCTTGGATGTATATCACCTGGAAAATGTATTGACTTGAGGGGCTGAATACAAATCATAAAATTTTTCAGATTTTTATTTAGGAAAAAATATAATCATTCTTTCCTTCACGTTAAAGTTATGTACAACTTTACATTGGTCCATCACAAAAATTATACTAATAATTAAAATGGAAAAAATATTTATCAAAAAGAACACTCAGATATATCCTGCTAATTAATGTGCTATCTAAACTTGTAAATACAAATGCAATCATCCTACAGCTAATGAGTTTTGTATAGCAGAAATTCATTCTGATCTGCCACATTAATGAAGACCGAAAGGAAAGGAAAGGAAAGGAAACCTGGGGTCCAGCTCCCCTGACTAAAGCAGCTGCTGCTGTTTTGCCGGTCAGCATTACATCAGTAAGTTTATGGAAAAGGCTCTACTTGACCTACTTAAAGAATGTTAGTGTTTGATGACATATAATACTCCCTGGCTTCCCCGCACTCACTCATTCACTTCCTACCCAACTCAAAGCAACATACATTGTTTTGTCATTTTGTTTTATTAGCACTCGCTGAAAGACCGCATCATTTAGGAAGCTGCGCCTGAAAATGTTTCTGAATAAGTGCTGCTTGGTTCTGCTTAGCTGGGAGGATTCCTGGAACATCAAATGTTTTTCATATTTTTATGCAGTTTTTTATGCAGTCCTACAGAGGAGGTTGTCCTTGCTGTCTGCAAATTACCCCGCTTAGGGACAAAGTTTATCTGATCTGATCTGAAAGTATTCACGTTCAAAGGGTATTTTTGGACAACTTTAAAGTACCTTTTCTACAAGTCACTGGAAAAATGAGCTTTTCTCCTGCCTCTGATCAAGTGTTGGACCTTCAGAAATATTCATACCCTTTGTCTAAATTCTTGGATGTTTGGGTTTTTCTTTCTTTTGTGTTTTCATAATTTTCCTACTATTTATATTTGCACAGGTTTTGCCATATTCTATTCACCGCTCCGTATAGATAATTGTTCAAATGGTGTTGCTATAAAAATGAAATCTTCCTAGTTTAATCTTGTGTTCAGCTCCCTTTACATTTGAATTTATTTTCTTACATTATTGTCAGGTCTTTCCCTTTGGTTGCATTCCAGTTGTACTCAGAACTAGGAAATTCCAACTTCCCTGTTGAAATAGAATAAACTGGAGTACCCTCTGAAGTCAGATTTCCCACTGAGAAACTGGGAGCAACTATTCCCAGTTGCAACTTTTATGGCCCACTACGTGTTTCAATATGGCAACTCCTTGCATCAACAGTAGTAAGCTGAAGTGGAGACATGTTTATTTTACCAGATAAACATGTAAAATAGCGTTTAAAATCAATGTTACATCTAGAACCCGCAACTCTACACTGAGCAAATTAAAAGTAGTGTTTGCTTATGGAGAATAAAGTTTAAAATGAAGCTAGTGAAAGCTGTAGCAAACAATTTTTATGGGCGTCGCCATTTTGAAATTCAGCCAGGGAAACCGGCTAACCACAGCTCTTCTAGTCGACAGGTCGGAGATCAAATTCAAGTGGATCAGGAACACCAGCACCAAAAAAACAAGAGAAAAAAAAACACGCAAACATTTCCCACACAAACAGAACATTTAGTGTGTAACAGTGTTATGTTTTCTGGCTTGATATGTATTTAGAGTTTATTGATAAGTGGTGTTTGACTAGCTGATGAGCACCTGTCAGGAGAAACAAATTGTTTTCCATGCTCCGTAGCTAGGGTCTGTTCAGGTTGATGTGCAGAGTTAGGTTTATCTAACTTCTGGCCTGAATCCACATGCAGAAATAACCCCCCATAAATTTATCAAGAATTATTTTATTTATAATAAAGCATTATGATTGCTCAAAATCTGAGTCCAGAAAGGTTTGGAACAATGACCTGCAGCTGGGAGGCTAAATTCAAACGCAGGCTGGAACTTTCTGAATTTTACTTCTGAGTATTTTTTAACTCAGAAATGTAGCACAGTTGTGTGCTACATTTTACTTTGCTCCTTATTTTTTATCACATGAAATCCCAATAAAACACATAGAAGTTTGTGGCCTTAAGGTGACAAAATGTGGAAGAGTTTAAAAGGTACAAATATTTTTGTAAAGCTTGTCAATGTCATGGCCGACATAAACTAGCGGCTGTCGTTTTTGGGCAGGAATTACGGTTTTAACTTCTTATTAAAACGAGTGTCAAACCCAAAGGAGTCACAACGACTCAACCTAAAAACTCAAATGAGTGGCATAGGAATTTATGGGCCTGTTTGAATTTATGGTATCCATATGTTGGGGATTTTATTTTTTTTTACAGTGAATAAATGTGGTGAGGACTCTGTGTGTGCGAGTCGGGGTTAAGTGTTGCGGTTCTGGCCTCTCAGGCGGGAGCCTTCCAGCGAGGGTCATGTCTTTTTCTTCACTGCAAACCACACTGGGCACAACACACACCGAGAGACACAGAGCTGAGATCATCACGGATTTAAAGCTGCCGCAGTAAAAATAAATGTCTGACGGACGGAGTGAGTTATGAAGAGAGGGATGTGTCCAAATCCACAGCTGTCATTTGTTCCCTTGTCGCTACTAATCCACCATTTATTTCTTGATGAAATCCTCAAAAAAAAAAAGTTTTCTCCAACAAAACATGGCTCATATTAACAACTAAGGTCAGAAATTACATTTTGAGCTTAACCATAAAAGATTCTTTTCCCAAAATTATGGGAATGTGATCACTCCAGTACCAGTTTAAATGCTAATAAGGTGATGATTTGATGACTGATGAAAAGGAAAATCAGTGGCATAATGGGAAGGCAGCATAAAACTGTGTCTCACTCTGTCTGAAAGCCTCTAGTTTGTGGCCTTCTGAGTAATTTTGTGCGTTTCCTGACCTCAGTTCTAGAATAAAGCCAATTTGGCTCACAATCACAGGCAGCTGATGCAGCCAGACACCCGATTTGTCCTTCAGAATGAAATTTTCACAGACAGAATCTTAAAATAAAAAGTTTTAGAAGCAACACAAAGTAATCCTCAGAACATTCAGAGTCACATAAAGACAGTTATAAAGTCGGCCTTCCACCACCTGGAGAAAGTTTGCTAGATTAAAGAATGAATAATAAGATCAAGAAAAAGTAATCTGCTTATCTTTAAGTCACACTTATTACTGCAAGAGTGTTAATTTAAAAAAAAAAGCCTAATTAAAGAAAAGAAAATCAATAAGACATTCTGGTCTACTCTACATCCCAAGAACAAGAATCAAACATAGAGAATCAGCATTCAGCTTCTATGCAACACAAATCTGGAACAAACTTCCAGAAAACTGCAAAATAGCTGAAACACTGAGTTCCATTAAATCATGACTAAAAACTCATGTGGGTAGAGCTGCCCTTGAAAGAAGTGGAACACTGGCCGGCATATTTGATGTGCATTGATAGCGATGGCACCTGAAAAAATTTATGGTTTGTTATTGGTTTTCACAACTGTTGACAATAAGATGTGTTTATGATGAGTTTAGTTATGTTTAATTATGTAAAGCACTACTGAAATGTACTTTACAAATATTATTGATTAATAATATTAATCAAATCAAATCAGATATTAAAACTGAACCAGATTTCTATAGTTATATGAAAGTACTTCAAAAGAAACACTAACCCATGTCTTGGTCTTGTTGTAGACAAAAAAAATTACTAAACCTGGCTCTCCAAAAGAAAAAATCTATCAAAAACAATCTGGAAATTGTGATCTTGTCCTATAAAAATACAATTGTGAAAGCCCCAGTGTTTATGTTTTGCACGATGGATCTACAATGGTCTACAGATTGCTTTTCTAAAAAAATTTGACTATTGTTCCACAAAAAATTTGCATGCTTAGTTTATTACTGAGAACATAAAAATGAAGACCACAAGAAATGTATTAATAAAATGTTCATTTTAATGACTTTTGTGGTCCTCAAGAGCTTTTAATTGAATGACCTTAGCTGTCATAGCAAAAGTTTGGACTCAGCTCCTCTGCTTATAGATACATGAGGTGCCATAAGAACATGTTTTACAGTAGTAGAATTATTCTCTTTCTCCTCATGATAAAACAGTTGTTGATAAGAAAAATCAATCTAAGTAAGTCTGCCAAAAACAACAAGACATTATTAAAAGTTTGCATGACTGATTTTAGTAGGACATGACAAAAAGCAACTAAGGTGAATCTGAACTGTGGTAAGTTGGGAGCAAATACTTTTCACTGATTTCACAGAAACATTATTTGGACCTGTTGATGATGATGTTAACAGCCCACTGTGTGTGTGTGTCCTGTAATAGAGATTGTGAAACGAGATGCAGAAAGCTTTCCAGCTACATTTGATTCAGAAGGAAGCAGTTTTTAAACCTAATAATTTCAGAAAGTTCAATGCATTCTGAAACCAGCTTTCGTGTGAGTGGGTGTGTGAGCACCGTCTAGGTATGTTCTAATCAGGATTTTTTGCTGCCAATTCCGATCACCCGTGAAATCGATCATTGCTGATCACTGATCAACCTGTGTTGGCTGTTAACTTTTTGCGTTAGGTATAAATGCTCCTATGTGATCTGGCAAAATTTAAAATGATCTGGCTATTGCCTAATTTAGACATAAACACGCATAGTACTTGCAGGCACAATACAGCAGCCATTCAGTCAAAAGGATAACTAAAAACCTGCAATAAATAAAACAATATCTGACAGTAAGGTTCTCAGTACCATAAATTATTAGTCAAATAAATCTGCCTGTATCAAGTAATGTCAAGTAATAAAGGAAACATATATTCAAAGTTAAAGGCAGGTTGCATCAAAATAAACAATCCTGAGTTACTAAACCAAAGCTTCCCATGAGCATGGTTAGCTGACTAATGCTGGCTCTGATTGGCTGTTTCTGAGCTGAGTAATTCTGCAAAACATAGGGAGGAGGCAGAAGAAAACGATTTTTTGCAGAGATTATCTAAGGACGTAGCGAAAGTTTTAATGTATATGTAAAATCTTTTTTTTTATCGTTTACATGCTGCAGCATTAAGCAGACGTTTGGTGTGAGAGTTCACTGGAACGGTGTTCCGTCTGAAATATTACTGCCATTAGCGTGTAGCAGCGGTTCAACAACGAGAGCAGAACCAGCATCTGACAACACTAGTCATCAAGCTCGTTGACTGAAATTATTTTTCAGGTTATTTGTTTAGCTTTCTGACCATCATGCTCTTCCAGGTGAATGTTGGCAATTGTTTTACCTGCCGCCTGTTACCTCCAGATGTCTTTTTTACCAGCAGTGAGCCTCGCTAGCCATACTCTGTCAAGTGCTTATTTTTTAAACGTCATATTAGATTTGTTGTGTTTATGCATTTTGATGTGCTTCACCCCTAAGGTAATTTTCCACCGCAACACAAACTTTTCCATTCACTCTGAGCGTGAATTTCAGTCAACGAGCTTGATGACTAGCGTTGAGAGATGCTGGTTCTGCTCTTGTTGTTGAACCACCGCTACACGCTACTGGCAGTAATATTTCAGGGTTCTACACTGCCTCGCTTGGGATTTATTGCTGCGCGTTTGCGCAGTGTGAAGGAAAGAGGAGATCAGCTGCACACGCAGGCTGCGAAGTGAGATACAGGTGATCGGTTTTTATGATCGGCAACACGAGACAGTGATCGGCGATCACGATCATACGCTTTTTCACAGAAATCTGCCGATTATGGCTGGAGGTCGATCGATCGGCACACCTATACCACTGTCCTTTTCAGATGTATTCATACATGATAGTCCATTTGTTACATTTTCAACTGGTGCGAATCACTTACTTCATTATGTCAAACAAACCAAGCCCTTTGGTTTGAAAACCTGATCCCCTCCTTGCCTGTGATGGTGCTGCACCAAAACCAACTGAAGGAAATGACATGAAAACCTCAGAAGAAGACACTGAGTGCAATTTTTTCCTTCACCAAATGTAAACAAAAATGGCGTCAAATTTTAATGCTTGTAAGATTTATTTTTGTCTTTGCCAAAAGACCACGAGCCATTTCTCAACACTAGTGACAAGCATTAGTTTTGGTTGTACTTACCCAGAATGTCCTGTGCTATAGTACTCTTCCTGCTCTTGGAGGGGTCTCCGATCTGATCAATTTCCATATGCATTCAAACTGCACCAGTGCACAAACTGAACTGCAACCGAACCCAGACCTAGATTTAGACGGACCAAATGTCCCTTTTTTGGTCCATATCAGAGTGTGATTACACATTCACACTTCCCCAAACAAACCGGACATTCTAGGCAAACAAACTTGAGTTTGATTAAAACGGACTAAGCTTGGCTGGTGTGAGTGTAGATTGTGCTGTGTTCAACTATCACCCTGGAATAGACAGATCTTTAGAAAGACCTTCAGGACCAAACCAAAAACAATCAAGTACCAACATGTGAACAGTCAAATGAAGTGGAAATCATCATGATTCGAGTGCAGAAGAAGAAAGAAGTTCTTTCCCCAAAGTCTACTGGAAATTGCAGCTGGCCACATCCAACCCAATCAAAACCAGACAAAACTTGAATGCTCAGAGATTTCAAGATGAGGCTCTCAGAACTAAGATCATAGTACCAGATCACTCATAGGAGCAGTATTGGTGCCTTGCACAAAGTGAATGGAAGAGGAAGGAGAGCTACCTGCATATCAGTTAACTTCACAATAACTGGATGGCAGTTATTGATTTGATCTAGTTGTCCAATTGTGATCATTGGAGTAGATAAAGAAGACAAACATCAAAAGTCTGAATTGACTCAGTTTAAATGAAACTTTGTGGACGACGATCAGGACTTTTTGTTAACTTAAACCTTGAAAGATATCTCCATCTTTTTGGGCCGCAGGAGTCTAAAGTTCACCAGATGTTTTTCCTGACCCAAAACTGATTAGTAGAGCACAGAAAGCACATTTTTACACCAACGTTAACTTTGACAAGGAAACAAACCGTTTTTGTCAGCGCGTTTGGTTTCAACACCACTGAAAGGAACTCAGTCCAAAACCTCAACCATTTCTGAAAGATGTAATATCCCTGTTTTATATTTAGCTATAACTTGCGCCCTGCCAAGTCTCCGCTTGACATTCACGTTGGCGCCAGATGCAGCTGAAAGATTTGTGATATCCGAACGCAGAAACCCCGAGGATGTGGAGATGGATGCATGGCGGAAGGAGCTGAAGAGAGAACACAATGGATCTGGGAGAGAGAGGGAAGACCGAGGCTCCCTCGGGGGGAAACTTGAGGGGGATATTTTATTTTCTCCCACAACTCCGTCTCACCCTCCAACTCATCTAAATCGCGCCCTCAACAGTCGGTTTTTGAGCCTCCTGTTTCGCTCAGAAAGCAGCCTGGCCTGTCCCCAAAAACACAAGCACACACACACACAAAGGTTTTGTCTGGAGGAGGCAGCGGTGTGAGTAAGAGCAACAGCTGCAGGGATTAGAGACGAGGGAGGGAAAAGGAGGAGGGATTGTGAGTGTTTCTTTGCGTGGGTGGATGTGTAGAGAGGGTGGACAGAGGAAAATGTCATAGTTAGAGAGGTGTGAGAATATATGTGAAAAGACAGAAAGCCCAGAAGGACAAGAGTTGCAACATGTGAGAAGTGAAATATTTAACCTGTCTCTTTAAATGTGTGTGTGTGTGTGTTTTTTGTTGTTTTTTTTTTCCTTTTTTTGCATATGGTTTGTGTGCAGAGTCAAATGTGCAGATAATGAGAGCAGTTCGCAGCCGTACCACAAACTTTGTTCACCCCACAGTTCTAAACTGAGCGTCTACATCGCGGTGGGCTCGTGGTTTTACAGCTAAGTGGGTGGAAGTCTGAGCGAGAGCATGCTCTTTGTATATGGAAACACCTGTAATTTCACTCAATTCACAGAATAAAGTTCCTATCAGCTCCCAGCTGCGGCGTTCTGCTTTTCTGAAACTATTTCTCTTTTTTCCATGTTCATTTTTATGTGTAATGTATCGAAAAATAATGTAGTTTTGCTTAAGACGATATTATTATTAAAATGTTCTAAAGTTTGTAGGAACTTTCAGTCATATTACTTGATCTATTGTTAAACATGATTGAAAACAAATATTTACAAAAACTGAATAAAAAGAATCTTTTTTCACTATCTGAGATTAAATAATACTTAACATTTCTTGTTTCCTGTTGTGTTGTCTTAATGCCATAATAATTACTTGCACGTTATTATGGCATTAAGACAACAGAACACTGCACTGTATCAAACAATCCAAACTACTTGAAAAACCTGTTCTGCTGCACCAAGAACTATTGAGGAAAATGACATGAAATTCTTCATGAAATATAAACAAAAATTGAGTAGTATCACATTTTAGAGGTTGTAGGATTTGTTTTTAGTCATTGACAAAAGACCATGAGCCATTTTTCCTATTAGCGTTACAATCACATGTTTGCTGCGGTTGTATTTATCCAGAATCCCCTGCGCTATACTCCACTTCCTGCTTTTGGAACTGTGTCTGGTCCACTTAATATTCATATATGGATTCAAACTGTGCCAGCAATCACTTCAAATGAACTGGGCACTAGACTTCAACTGAGCAGGCCTGGTGTGAATGCACCCCAAGATGAACAAGTCTTTAAACAACTTAAGGATGAGGACGTTTTGGGTTTTTAAATTTCTGGATAAATTATATTTGAGCTAAATACAGACAGGCAAAGATTTAAAGATTTAAAATAAATTGGACAAGATATCAGGAAAATGAATTGTGGAAATACATAAGTTCAGCTTATCATTCGGTACAAATTCCACACACAAGAAGGTACCACATTCTTTTGTTGCGTTATACACTACGCACCATGGGAATGTTCAGCAGCCACATTGCTGAGGAAGGACATATGTTCTGTGTTCCAGAAAGAAACGTGTTTTTGAGACAGACCTTGTGCAGATGCTGGATGGAGCTGGTAAGACGGTCTCTATTCTGTCCTTACAAGACGTGAAGCCCACTGCATGTGTATCTTGCTGGCAGACACCGAACAGTCTATGAATTTCCGCTGCTTTATTCCATGGAATCTTGTAAAACTAAATAAATAAAGCACTTTAGTGTATTGTTTTACAAACATGTTCTTAACAATTGTAATTCTGTCTAAACTCAACCAATCTGTGTAGAATGACATAAGCATACACAAAAAGACCACGCAACTGTACTGCACATGTGAACGTTAGCATAATGCTAACTAACATGTAAACCAATAAGCTAATAGCCCGGTTAGCTAGCATGCTAACGCTAAATCCCATGAAATTCAATAGAAGTTTGGATGCACAAGTCTGAAGCTTTATCTACTTAGCTCAACATTGTTTTATGAGTCTCACTAAACCATAAACTCGTCAAGAAATAAACTGAACAACATAATTTTGTAACATCAGCAGAAGGGCCGGAGCTCTGTCATTTACAGTCTCCGGCAAAGTGAACTTTGAATCACCAGGGAGTGCTAAACATCCCAAGTCAGGAACCAACATTTAAAGCTGCTATATGTAACATTCGTATGCTTTTTAAAATCATCTTTATTTAAACTGTCACCATATTGTGACAGTATGTCATGAGACACATAATCTGTGAAGAGATTGAGTTCCTCCACATCCTCCTTAGAGTCAGGAGCTACTATTGCTGTCTGAAGAAATGAACTGCTGCAGACCAAAAACAACCAATCCGAGCCCAGAGGAGGGTGTTAGTGTTGTCACTCACCTCATATACTCTGTGGTAAATGCGGTAATGGCGGAAAAATGACTTACCGTTGCAGGAAAACTGTTTATCCGTCGTCACTGGTGGCTATGCTAACTAGCCTGATCATTCAGGACAGGCCAGTTAGCTTACTTCAAGCTGATACAAATTACTCTATAAAAGTTCTTGCCAACATATACATATAATCTAGCCACTGACCTTTTTCAATCATCCCTGATTGGACAACGAGCCAACCTGTTCAACCATAGCTGCGCCCAAAGGTTAACTCACAGATTAAAGTTTTAGTCACGGCTGTAGTTTAGAGTTGACATTAGCTTTCCACTGACCATAAAATTGCACAACTTGGAATTATGGAAATAAATCTGTTTAATGGAAACATGTCTATTAAAAAAAAGTTTTTGATTTAAAACATGTGCTAGGTGAATGTTTTTCAGTATCAAAATTTGTGCAAAGCAATGGAAATGCCTTTTTCATATCACACAAGTCAGGTGATCAACAACCAGATATTACTACTCAATCAAATCAAATCAAATTTTATTTGTACAGCACATTTCAGCAGCAAGGCATTTCAAAGTGCTTTACATCATAACAAACATAAAAACACAGAGTCATGCAACATAGAGTCAACAATCAAGACATTACATTAAGTCAACTGCCATCATTAAATTTGTAATTGATTACATTTCAAATGCAACTCTAAACAGGTGGGTTTTTAGTCGAGATTTAAAGGAACTCAGTGTTTCAGCTGTTTTACAGTTTTCTGGAAGTTTGTT
>CAEGAE010032907.1:0-11586 GCA_903067095.1 Girardinus metallicus | reverse complement strand
TTAAAGTCCCTACACTGGCTCCCTGTAGCTCAGAGGATAGACTTTAAAATACTGTTGTTAGTTTATAAATCACTGAACGGTTTAGCGCCACAATACATTAAAGATCTGCTGTTGTTGTACCAACCATCTAGACCCCTCAGGTCTTCTGGTTCTGGTTCTGCTCTGCATCCCCAGAACCAGAACCAAACATGGAGAAGCAGCATTCAGCTTCTATGCACCACAAATCTGGAACAAACTTCCAGAAAACTTTAAAACAGCTGAAACACTGACTTCCTTTAAATCTCGACTAAAAACCCACCTGTTTAGAGTTACATTTCAAACGTAATCGTAATGATGGCACTTGACTTAATGTAATGTTTTTATTGTTGATTCTATGTTGCATGACTCTGTGTTTTTGTATTTGTTATGATGTAAAGCACTTTGAAATGCCCTGCTGCTTAAATGTGCTATACAAATAAAATTTGATTGATTGATCTATAAGCTGTTTAACTTCATTTACTTTCATTTCTAACATTAGCGTGGGCAATTTCCAGGTCACATGAGAACTGTGTGTACGGTTTCTGTTTGCAGATTAAGGGCTTCCAGGCATTACCGCGTCAGTACAGTACACAGAGTGTTACAGTGTCGTGCTTGGACTGCGGTCACACTGCAGCGGCACCTGCGACACCTTATCGAGTCTGAGAGAACACAAAGTCATCGTTTGGGTGAAAAATGTGGGTCAGTGAGACCTGAGGACCATTCAGATTCATGACTCAGCAAATGAGTGAAATTCAACCCGAATGCCTGAACTGTTACAAACGTGACTTAAGTTTGGGTGATTTTTTTCTGATCCTATTCAGAAATCAAGCCTTAAAAATATGAAATACAGCCAAACTGGTGACGTGAGGTCCCCTGTTTTACCCAGTTTTCACTCCATGTTGTTGTTTTTATTTTTAAGCAGTAATAAGATTTCTTCAAAAGGCCCAAAATCTGGGTGACGGATACAGACCTGAACCTTCAGAACCACATAAAGACGGTTACAAAGTCAGCCTTTTATCACCTGAAAAACATTTCCAGGGTTAGAGGATTAATGTCTGAGCAAGATCTGGACAAACTTATCCAGACTAAAGATGCGTTTATCTTCAGTCACACTGATTACTGAACAGTGTCTTCACTTGTCTGCCTAAAAAAAATCAATCATCCAGCTGCAGCTGATCCAGAACGCTGCTGCTGGCGTTCTGACTAAAACCAGGAAGATAAAGAACATCGCCATGAGTTTGTTTCAGCTTATCAAGTGATTAATTGATTTATTGCCTGGTTAACATAACAGAAGGTTCCTTTTTTCACCAGCAAACCCAGGGTTAGGGCGTTACCTTCCTCTGTCTTTACTTTTGCTTAAGTCGTGAATAAAATGCTGATATAGGCCCTGCAGACAAGCCATCATGGTGAAGTCATGGGTTACAAAATGCTGCTTAGATAAAATAATTACCAAACTAAGAGCAATTTTGAAAAACAAACTGTAAGTAAGCTGTTTAAAATGTCAAGCTAAGGCCTGGAGAGACAATGCAAGTCGACAATGCTGCGTTAAATTATCAAATTAAGCAAATTTTAATCTATTATCTCTGCAGTAAATAATCAGAAAAGAGTTTGAACTTATCTTAGTGAACGGCACAATCTTTCCTTCTGCTGTAACTGTTTGTGTCACATTAAGTCACATTTCATTTACTGATGTAAGAAATTCAAACTTTTATGAATAAAACAGAAAAAAACATATTTTAGTAAATATGAGTTAGCAGTAATGAGCGTCTTCAAAAAGTGTTAATGTTTAAACGCTGGACATGAAAAAATAATTTAAGACACAAACTTTTCTTTGTTCTAAGTTTTTTTCCATTACTCCAGGTCAAATGGATCCTTTCACTCTTCAGTTGAATCCAGCACAAAGGGCACATTGTGCTGGATCTTCTTGTTTCTACTACAAACTTCTGATGTTGTGAGCAGGAAAAAATCCTGGAAGGCTTAGAGATAGAGCGGTAAAACACCGAGAAACTTCAAAACTCATTAAGTTGTTCTGGCTAGACATTTGTGCCCAAATACACTGCAAAAACACAAAATCTTACCACGTGTGTCTGGTGTAGTTTCTACTGCAAATATCTTAGGAAGACAAACTAACGTAAAAGTAAATTTTCAGCAAGAGATAGAGGCTTGTTTTAAGTCAATAGTTCTTTAATATTGATGAAAAAGTGATAGTTCTATTGGCAGATTATTTCATGGGAAAATGTCTTGTTATAAGTGAAACAACCTGCCAATGGAACAAGTATTTTTTCATCAGTATTGAGGAATTATTCACTTAAAATAAACTCCTATATTTTGCTAAAAAGTTATTTGGAAGTCAGTTTTTTTGTATTTCAAGTTTAGTAAGACATTCGGACTAAAAACTAGACCAGAAGGAAAAACTGGTAAATTTTGTGTTTTTGCAGTGTACCGTCTTCCTTCTCAGTAAAGCAGGTTTAAAAACAATCCAGTATTTCTTATAACACAGCTGGACCTGGGTTTGATATGAAGGACAAAAAAGATGCTAAACTTAAGAGCTACACTGCAAACACTCAACATCTGACCAATACTTTTTGTCTATAGCGCAAATATCTTAATACAAGTGAAACAAGAAAAAACTAGCCTACAAGTAAATTTACAAGATTAATAAACTTGTAAGTAAAGAAAAATGTTGAATATTGATAAACAAAGTACTAGTTCCACTGGCAAATTTGATTATACTTATAAAAACACGTTTTTCCCTTTTTATAAGTGAAATAACTTATTTTTGTTTGACTAATAGTAATGAATTATTGATTAAAACAATCTTTATCTCAGTGAAAAGCTAATTGTAAATTAGTTTTGTCTTATTTCAAATATTTGAATATATTTGCACTAGAAAACAGACAAAAATACTTGGTACGATTTTGTGTTTTTGCAGCGTACAAAGAGAGTTTTGTGCACGTAAATAAGGAATTTGACTTTTCTCTCACAGATTTTCATAATAAAGCTTGTGGTAAATAATACACAAAATTTTGGCCTAAGCCTCGTCGTAGATTAGGATTAAGGGAATTACAATCACCGTTGCTATTGGATACCACTTTAAGATGTTAAATATGTTGATAGTTAAGTGGGACAAGTTGCTGATTTGGGGATAAATTAGAATTAACTTGAAAAAATTCATATTTTTGCCTGTTTTTATGAATAAACAAATTTTAAAAAACATATAAGGAAATTATCTGTTTAATTTAAAAATACATTAATTTTCTTGTTTTGACTCAGGCAGATTCAAGGCCACCTAAAGATTTAAAATCAAATAGGTCACTTCCACTTTTCAGGTGAAGACTCGTTTATCCAGACCAGCTTTCTGCTGCTGAATATTTTCTGTTTTTAAAACGTATTTCTGTATTTTTTTTAGGTTTGTTTTGATTGTAAAGCACTTTGTGGGTTTTTGACTTGTGAAAGACGCAGTGTAAATAAAATTTACTTACTATTTACGTGTGTGTGGGGGTTGTGTGTGTGTGTGTGCGTGTTTATTCAACGTAAATAACTGTGTGTATTCCAGCCCACATAACCCCGAAACGGCACAGAAATGCAGAGACGGTTATGACTCATCTCTTGTTTAAAGCCTTTTCTCCATTCATAATAAGACAAAAGTATCAATGAAACCAGAAAAAATGTGTTTTCTGGTCTTGGTGTAAATGCAGACACACATGCAATCAGTAAAAAATAGAAGCAACACAAATTAAAATAGTTGTGATAACTATATTTACCGTAAATAAAGATGTGTGCAAATTTGTAGATGCAAAGGAAACATAGTTACGCACTATAAAAAGTGATAAAATGAGATGTTTTTTTGCTCGCTGATGGAGGTTAATTTAGTTAGTACACACACAAACACAAACTTTTCTCACTCTGTTTGCATGTGTGTGTAAATGCAGATAGTTTTCCCCCCTCCGGCGCATGAATGGGAGTCCTGAGAGCGCTAGAGAAAGGTGGTCTGTCCTGCCGCGCCGCTCTCCTGATTCTTAAAAGGGAGTCATTGATGGGAGAACTGGTCTTGCAGGACTTTCGGCCACGCAGGGAGACGGCGAATCGTGAAAGTGACAGGTGCACAACAGCAGAGGAAACTCAGCAATATGTTCAGGAAACCTTCAAGCAGTTTAAAAACCTCAAATATTATAGATGGGACAAGGACATTTGGTAAAAGTAAATAAAAATCTTCAAAATTAGAGGTAAAACTATTAATATTAAGGTAGAATAGAATAGAAATAACCTTCTTTGTCCCTTAGTGGGGAAATTTACTGATAAATCAAAGCATATAAATTAATACATAACATACTGAGTAGCGAGGGAAAAATTACAACAAAACACAAATAAAACTGCAAAAGAAGCTGAAAAATGTTTCAGCGCATAAATTAGCATCATAAGAGCAACAAGCTTTACATACACGTTTTGAAAAAACACTTTAGAAGCATGCAAAGTTAAATTAAGGCAGAAAGTTGCTGAAAAAGCAGAGTTAAAGACAAAACCTGATCTGTGTTTTTAGATCTTTAAGCAAATCAGCATGAGAAACAAATAAAGCTACAATGCTACTGGTAGCATGTTAGCTTAAAGTAGCTAACGCTATCTGTGATTCTAGTTACATATTACATACAAAAATCAATAAAATGGCGTCACTAGAAGGAATGCTAGCACTAGCATGTTAGCAAAAGCAAATTTAGACACAAAAGAGTAAACTTAACGAGTATAGCAGTGGTGTAGCCATATTGTGAGTGGAATATTAATGTTAGCTTAGAAAAAACTAACATTGTCTGTGATGCCAACAGAATATTACATGCCAAAATCAACAAAAACAGTACCTTGAGATAGCATGCTAGATAGCTGTAGCAGATATAGACACAAAAGAGTAAACTACATGAAAACAGCAGTAGTGTAGCCATATTGTGAGTGGCATGTTAGCTTAAAGTAGATCAAAATCAAACAAAATTGTACCATGAGCTATCATGCTAACTGTAGCATGTAAGCCAGCAATAACAAATTTAGACACAAAAGGGTAAACTACTTGAGTACAGCAGTGGTGCAGCCATATTGTGAGTGGCATTTTCTGTGGAAACAACCTAATCAAGCTGTGAGTTTGTAAAAATAGATATTTCATTCAAAACATTTGAATGAAATGATGATTTTTCAGATCATGAAACAATTTTTAATAATAACCACAACAACAACAAAAAAACTTAAGTTCAAAATAATAATTTTCATTTAATATGTAAAAACCAACCTGGTCCTTTTTTAAAGAAAAAAATAAAAATCTTGCTAAATAATGAATTCACTGTAAATTACAAAATTTTCTGGATTCAGTCTCACCAGCTGCACCCAGGCCTGATTACTGCCAGACCTGCATAACCAAGAAATCACTTAAATAAAAGCTGAAAAAGCTCCACCTCATTCCTCCCTTTAAAAGAAAATCAAGAACAGATGAGAAGAAAGTACAAATATGTTGCTTCTAATGGCATGTAAGCAACAGTCTCAGTTCTCAAAGGTATTTGGGGAAATTTAAAACTAGTGTAGATTTTCTCAGCATTGTCATCTGAAAGCAAACAGACTAAACAACATGTTGCCATCGATCACGTGTGATTTTTTGTGATGTTTAAAATGACGCTGCTGATGAACTGTATTAAGTCACAATAACAGTCGCGCTCAGCGCTCTGCGGGAGCATGATCTGAACAGATTCATTACAAATGCAGTCCTTCAGGACCCGAATTGGGCGAGTTAACCACCACGGGAGTTTGGGGGAAAGTTTCTCAACAGAGACATGTGTGGGCATGCTGGGAAATGAAAACAGTGGGAAAAGAAAAAGCAGGACTGTATTAGAAAGAGAAACAGAAACATCATTAGTGAGCCCACAAACAGTCATTTCCTCCAGCGAGCCAGCAGATTGTATCAACATTCAGCTTTTGTTTGAAAGACGCAGATATGAAATATGGACGTGAGTTGGAGCGCCGCAGCTGGACCGAGGAGAGGGGAACAGGGGTCTTCTCCAGAACCGCATTCTTCAAGAACCCGAGACCCGTTTAGCTTCCTGCCAGAAGCCGGTCACACCTTCAAGGACCCTGAGCCGTGTTCGTAGAATTTCACGTACCCAGAGTGCAATAAGCAGTATTTCTGAAAGCAGAAAGGATCATCTTAAAGCTGCAGTATTTGATTTTTATTAAAAATATGTTGCAATATGTTTATTAAAAATGTCACCATGTTGTGACAGTTTAATATGAGACAGATAATCTGTGAAAAGATTAATCTCCTCCATCTCTCTTGGCGTCTGAAGGGACGCACCAAAAACAACCAATCAGAACCGAGAGGAGGGTCTTAGTGCTGCTAATCATCCTCATGTACAAGCTAATGGTGGAGAAAGACCTTAAACTGCAAAAACACAAAATTGTACCAATTTTTTTGGTTTAGTTTCTTGTGCAAATATCTTAGTGAACTTGAAATAAGACAAACTAACTTAAAAGTAACTTTTTAGCAAGATATAGAGGCTTAAGTAAATAATTCCTTAATATTCATGAAAACATTTTCCACTAAACTGTTATTTAGCTTATAACATGGTAAAAATGAAAAACCTTTACAAGTCATTTTATCTGCTAATGGAACCAGCACTTTTTTTGTCAATACTAAGGAATTATTTAACTAAAACAACCTCATGTTTCTTGCTAAAAAGTTACTTTTAAGTTAGTTTGTCTTATTTCAAATGTACTAAGATTTGAAACTAGACCAAAACTACTTGGTAAGATTTTGTGTTTTTGGAGTGAAGTTTGTCAAGTCAAGATGTACGGATCACACATAAGTTTTAAGAACGTGATTTCTTTTTTTTAAAGTAAGCTCCACTTGTTGTGTTTTACAGTGTGAGGTCAGTGTGTTCAGGTTACTTTGAGTCCATGGACGTCCGAGCTGCAGCGGGTAATTACACGTAATCACCCAAAATGTTTATACTGTACAAGTAGCTGAAGCATGCTGAGTGAGTGTTATGAATGAGGCGGGCCTCTCTGCGATCACTCGGCTCCGGTTCGTCATGCGGCGGGACGGAGGCCCGGTTGGACCACCGAAACCGTCCTGCACCGCGTCACACGCTGCACAATGTCTGTAACGACACCGCTTAGATTTATGTCACTACATCGTCTAAAACCAGAATCTGGATCAACTTTAACATCAGAACATTTTCTACTCAAATCCCTTGCATAAGTTCTCAAATAACTACAGACTTTGTCTCATTATACTGGCAATTACATATGGAGCAACATTAGTGCGTACCTGTGGACACTATTTTATTTAACTTTTACAAATAAAAAACAGCATAAAAAATACTTTATTGATCCCAAAAGGGGAATTGTTGTTGGAACTAATTAAATTTTTTTCGAAGCATTATTGCAGATAGTGATGGTTGTCTCCTGTAGCAGTCTGTGTTTCAACGAATTTCAAGAAGCCTCTGACTGAAGACACTGTTTTTCTAGGGTTGCCTATACTTTTTTTTATTTAATGTAAAATCCTTTGTTTTTAGAGTTGGTTATGAACTTTGACTGGACCATTATAACACACAAACATCCTTTTGATGTGTAGCTACTTCAGTTCACCTCTCGGTTCCTCCAGACTAGCGGCAGCAGCAATTAGCTAACACTTGGAACTGGAACCGTTCATCTGCTGTTTCTCGTTCCAATACTTCTAGGAGCCGTTGTAAACGGCTTAATGGAGGAGCATTGTTGTGAGGATTTCCCAAAGGCAGAGATTTGGAAAGAGTAGGAGTTTCTTAAAGAGACAGAGACCCATTTTTAAGACGTCAAATTCTTTTAAATTATGTTTTATAGATACAGCATTTTTATAACAACTGTAGGCAAGATATTTACTGATTGTGCTTTAAAATACTGTTAATGATGCATTAATTAAGGGTGAGAAGCAGATTATATGCTAGAAAGATTAAGTTTTTAAATGCTTATGAATGTTTACAAGGTAGAACTCTAGATAAAACATATATGTGAACAGATTAGGCTCACTATTTTTGAAAGAAACTGGATTATTTTGTGTCATTCTCACCCTTAATTAATGCATAATAAACAGTTATAATTATTTATAAAATGTTTACACTGCAAAAACACAAAATCTTACCATGTATTTTTGCTTAGTTTCTTGTGCAAATATCTTAGTACATTTGAAATAAGACAAAAACTAACTTACAAAGAACTTTTCAGCAAGAAATATACAAACTTATTTTAAATAAATAATTTCTTAATATTGATGAAAAAGTTCTGGTTTCATTGGCAGATTATTTCACTTCTAACAGGAAAAATGTCTTGTTAAATAAGTAAATAATCTCCCAATGAAACTATAACTTTTTCATCAATATTAAGGAATAATTGACTATTTCTTACTGAAAAGTTAGTTGTAAGTTGGTTTTGTCTTATTTCAAATGTACTAATATATTTGCACTAAAAACTAGAAGAAAAATGGTAAGATTTTGTGTTTTGCAGGTTAGAGATGGATTTATAACAAGCCTATGAACTATTAGAGCCTTACTGTGAAGTGGGGCAGTTTGGTTTATATGTATAATGCGATAATAATGCAGTGCAGGTTCCAAACTTAATTTTTTTTTTTTACAGTGCAGAGATTCTTCAAGCTGGAAACCGTTTTCTGAGTAAAATGGGAGTCGTGAAACTCCATCAACTGTTTTTTTTTCTTTATGTTTATAAGTACATATTTATAAACCAACCATACACATTTAAACCGCGCAGCATCATAGCTCGCATCGCGTACAGCACTCAGAGACACACCAAAGTCTCTTAGAAGAAAAACGGTTGAAGCTGTCAGACGAGTGGATATGCTGAAACTTCGGAGCTCTCGCTTCAACACCAGCGGTCAGAAAACGTGGCTCCTAAAATGTCAACACACACTCCCAAGATTCACTTCCCCGCCAGGTCGCAACCTCACCCCGCTTCCTCGTCGGCCTCCGCGCCCGGCTGCTGGTCACGTGTGGCGAGCCCACGCCTGGTCTAAGTAAAGCCCCTTACACAGCTAGAAAGGACATGTTACATTTTACAGCTGCGTCGCTCCAACTTACACGCCTGCTGTCTGTTTCTTCCCTTTTAACTCAGCGGAGCGTCGCTTTGCTATCATGCTGGGCTGCAGAAGCCGACTGACTCACAAAGATAAAGAGCTGCAGATTGTTGGGTGGTGTTGTAGATAAGATAGGCTTCGTTATTAAGGTGTGATCTTTACAACCTCACGGAGAAAGTTTTGTTTTACAGCAGGAAATGTGACTGCAGCATACAGTCTGTATTCAGTAGAATATTATGGAAAAATATGTTTGTTTCATGATGGTTTTCATTTACAATTAAAATATAGCAAACCAATCAAATAAACATTTTTAATACAGAAATGTGGGCTTAATTGAATAAATGAAGATACACTTGCATTTTGAAGTGGGAATTTCTGGATTGCAAATCAGAAAAGTCAACTTAAAGTATATACAACATTAAAGCATATGCTTGGAAAGTCATAATCTCCAATACATTTCCAATGTGGCCGCCACTTGAGTAAAAATAATTATATGATCTATTATTATTGATAACTTCCCAATTAACTAAGATGCAAAATAATTCCCAAATTTAATTTCTGACTTTTGAGACAAAACGCTAGTTTAGCTTGTCTGACTTTGAGTCCTTAGTCCTAAAAAACAAAACAAAAAAATTTTTTCTGAAAAAAAGTGGAAAAGATTATTAATGTATAAAGAAAGAAAGGGTTAAGCTCTAAGTGTGAAAAAGCCTTTACCGTGCTAATATGTTTGGCTAATAAAGCTAACCTTGGTTGGCTAACAGCAGTTAGGCACGAGCTACAACAAATTTATGATATATATTTTAAATATTTAATTTGTACATTAGTGTACAAGATACCAACCTCTAGAATAAAATATTTGTTCCACTTTCTTGGATTTAATACATTAGCTTTGAAAAAAAAACAAAAAAAAACAAAAAAAAACCAATGTGGTATCAACAATTAGCTCATGATTCGGCATTTTCAAGCTAAAAAAATATAAGCTAGCTGTGCATTTTTTACACTAAGTATCTTTCTAGTTAAATTTATCTGGCCACACTTATGGTAATGTTTTGTTATATTTTAATGAAAATAGTAATGTCTGAATACTTTTAATATTAATCTGTTATGCTAGCTAGCTTGAGTCTAGTTGCTGTTCGCATACTGAACTTTGAGTCATTGACGTTTAAAAGAATTAGCTAGCTTTGGGAAAATCTTGATTGAGAAATGTCACCATGAATTGCATCAGAATACCCAATAACTTTAATGTATAAAGAATTTGTTATTCAACAGTAGTAAAGTGGCAAAAGTCCAGTTTTAGCCTCTAGCATTCACTGAGTTTGAGCTCAGCAGCTGAATGTCTACGTGAAATGTCAAGAGATAAAACATTTCTGAAAGTTATCTCTGACTTTTTGCTCACTCTGCTTTCTGTGGACGATGAAAGGGCAGCCAAGAAGTCCTGGCCTCTGAAAATCAGCAGCCAAAGACAGAATTAGCCACACCAGGTTAGCATGTCTGTGCGTCTCATTAGATAAACCACAGAGGGACTTCTACCCACATGCTCCGTGGCATCTCACCTACTAAGGCCTGATGATATTTAAACCCTCCTGATTATTTACACTGGGAAAGAAAAGAAGAAAACATGTTTTACGAGGGTTTTCCACCTGTAATGATATGAAGTCATAACCGCAGCCTCAAACACAGGGTGAGGCAACGTAAACAAAACCTTCTCTCATCCTTTTGTCCCCAGCATTTGCAGAAAATGTGGATTAAAATCCAGAAGCCTGAAGAGTAATCTGACTGTTGCTGTATGACAGACTCATGACTGTAACAGCTCAGCATCCAATCAGCAGAGATGATATTCCACCGTAACCTGCCCTGGATGACACCATCAGTGGTTAGCAAGCACTGCTAATCCACTTCATTTGCTTTTGTTGCTGCTCCTTATAGGCTTTTTTGAGCTCCACGTCATACTATAATGTTATTCCCTCATCAAAAACATACCTGGAGTGTTGCTTTAATTCGTTCATGTATGTTTGGGAAATCCTTTAATCTCCATGGCAACCATTCAGCTGCGCTAAACGCCTGGGTGGATCTGGCTCCATCTTCGAGACGCAGCTCCTCCTCTGACCTAAAGTTTCCAAGCTTCCTAGATTCCACCTCAGAGCAGCCCTCCCCCACTCAGATCCTTCAGACTAGCCAGCAGAAAGAATTTGAGGGTATATTGATTCTTTTGTAAAGTTTGTGGATTTGTGAAAAGCTGGATGGAATTATTAATGTAATTTGGAATCTAGAGGGCCACACAAAAAGCTGCGGTGGACCAGATGTGGCCCACGGGCCTTGAGTTTGACACATGTGAGGCAGAGAGTCTCTGGGAATGGAAATGTCTTTGGTCCCTTGTGATAAGAGATAAGCTGAATGAATGGATGGATGGATGGATGGATGGATGGATGGATGGATGGATGGATGGATGGATGGATGGATGGATGGATGGATGG